>JAOQMR010000007.1:24512240-24524904 GCA_027563865.1 Erythroxylum pelleterianum
CATAATCTTTACTATTAATGCCTCAATTAAGTTGAGGATTATTTCCTTCTTGATTCCTCAATTAATTTATAAGTCTCATTGATTTTCTTTCATTCCAAAAACACCTGCAATAAATTTCTTACCTGTTATATATATTTTATTATTATCAAAACATTAAGGAATGTATTTTGTCAACCACCATTGGTCCAACAGGTGTGAGTGTTTTGTTTTTTGTTTTTTGTTTTTTTTTGGAGGGAAGGTGTGAGTGTTTTGTTGTTTGTATAATCATGGTATAAATTAAATCAAATTAGGTAGGAATAGGATAGGATCCGTAATTTGGGCTTGGTTCAGCCCAAAAGGAAATAAGTCCATAGGATGCGTAATTTGGGCTTGACTCAGCCCAAGACGAGATAAATCCACCTCAATCGTATTCTTTTTGTCGTTAAAATGGCTTCAACTCTGGGCTGCTGGGTTGTGTGAGGTTTATGAGATTTTCTCCTCTAGTACTTTCTCATTCTATTCTTTCCCTTCTACTATCTGTTACTGTTAGTTGTCTTCCCGACTCCTACTCCTACTCATCCTTCTCCTTCTCCTCTTCCTTCCGTTTCTTTTCCACCAGCAGCAGCAGCTTGCCAGCTACTGAGCATCATATCCAATAACTTAACGTTATGTCCTCTACCCATCCCCATCCCCAACCCCAAGCTGCTCGTAAGTCTTCTTTATCCCTTTTTATCAAAGTATTGATTTCGTCCTTCTTTATCTTAATTATTACTCTTTCGTAATCATAACAGTCGCTGTAAATAACTTTGCTACTACTTCACTACGA
Source organism: Erythroxylum pelleterianum (assembly GCA_027563865.1). Lineage (NCBI taxonomy): Eukaryota > Viridiplantae > Streptophyta > Magnoliopsida > Malpighiales > Erythroxylaceae > Erythroxylum > Erythroxylum pelleterianum. The sequence goes on from JAOQMR010000007.1 coordinate 24,513,046, forward strand.
CCTTTTCCATTAAGTTTCCCATCACCTACGTTAGATTGTTCATATTAGGGTTTGTGTTCTTCATAATGTAGAAGGAACTAGCATCGACGAGGGTGCTCTAAACGCCTGGTTTATTCTCGATCAAAATCAACAACCTGTTGGGCCTTACACCTTCTCTGAGCTCCACGGTAGTCTGTTTTATCCATTTCCCATTTCGTTCTCATATTCAATTTCAGTTCTGTTAGTTGTCATTTTTATGCATATTTTTCATCTCCTACATGTTTAATAGCATTAAAGCTTCACCTATTGAATTTGCTTTTCATTATTCCCGTGAACAGAGCATTTCTTAAATGGGTACATCTTCGAGACCACGCTTTTATGGTCTGAAGGAAGAAACGAATGGGAGCCGTTGGCCTCATTCCCTGAATTGTTTACGTCAGGAATATCTTCTATCCCAGGTGAAGATGTGCTACTTTTTTTTTTCCCCCTCTTTTCTCTACCGTGTCTCGGTTAGACTAATCTTTGTTCACATGAAGAAAGATTATACCTTCCAAATGTTTTTTTATGCGCAATATCAGAAAATTATCTATACAGTGTTCATCTTTGACAAGAGGAATCTCAGAAGATGTTATCATTTTTAGGACCCTCTGTCAATGTTTCTGTGGAAAAGAAGGGATTTGGAGAGCCAGAGGTAGAGAATGTTGCCGCCCCAAATGGATATCAATCTAGCAACAAACAACAAGTTAAGCATTCTACTGCAGGTGGATTCAGTTTTTCCTTACTCACCTTTTTGTCACAGCATAATTCCTGCAGCTATTTGTGGCACACGGAGTAAGTGTTTTATTCCCGAACTATTCTGCAGCAACATCCAATGATGACGAGGATGATTTTGCAAAATGGCAAAGAGAGGTTTCTGAAGCAGAGGAAGAGGCTAATCAACTTGCTCGCGAGTTTGGGATAGATGATAATGACAGGGATGCATCACCACCAGATGGTGAGGAAGAATTCACAGATGATGATGGAACTATATACAAGTGGAACAGAGAAATCAGAGCATGGGTTCCTCAGGTTGTTGGAGCTTTGAAAGCTTTTAATATGCTCAACTTCTCTACGATCTAAAATTGGCTGGCCATTTGTATTAGGAGCTTAATTGGGGATTTTCTGTTCTAATACCATGAAATATCAATCAACTCTTAAAATTGACCATGACTTGATGAGAATTCTTATTCTGTATGTGTGTGTCTTTTTGATCATAAGAAAGTTCTGATCTATGGATGCTCATTCTAGTGAAGATAAGAGGGTTTCGATGTAGTTGCTCATTGTGAGCAATAGTTGTGGTGTTTGTTGCTTATTTAAAGCAAAGAGAGAAGGTGAAAATTGTACCTTCCGTATCAATATTAAGCCCTCGATGTTAGTCCTGATCTATATGAAGGTGCTTGTATCTGCATCTTTTTGTGTTTGGAATTTTGAGGATGAGGATTTGCTTACATTCTTGATTTATTTGTGCTCCAAATAATTTGAGAAATTTATTTGTTGTGATTGTCTACATGAGTGATACAAGTGAGTGAATATGTAATTTCTATTTTCCATGAATTTCTAATTTCCAAATATTATTGTCCTTACTATTTGCTATCGAAGTTTTATATTTATGCATTCGTACACACACACACATATATATATATATGCATATGTGAGTACATGTTTTTGTGCTTGTCTAGAAGGGTCCAAGTACGAAAATATATCTTCCTAATTAGAATTCACCCAATGTGAAGGAAAACATATCAATCACGGGTGAGCAATACGATGTAAATGAAATGACCTTCTTGAAGGAAGAGGAGGTGTTCCCGACTGGTGTTGCTGATGCCTCAGTAAAGGAAGAGGTAAACGGTAATGAAGAATCTGTGGATGCTAAACAGAGTGGAAAGAGGAAATTGCAGGAAACACAAGCTGAAAAGAAGGTTTGTCTGTTCACTTTCTTTTTTATTGTGACCATTGATAGAGGACATCATGCCCTTCTCTTCTATTACCATCTTTTATATTAACAGTAATTTCATTTCTGGGTTTAAATTGTTAATCTGCTGTCATTGGCTTACAGAACACTAAACATATAACACTCCTATAAAAGGGACAAACATGTTTCTTTTTAATGTAGTTCTACATTGTTTCAAGAGTATTATTGATTCTTCTCCCGGATTTGTGTTTATTAATTGATTTAATTTTTATTGTAGGAAGCTAACAAGGCTCCTGATGGTTGGTTTGAATTAAAAGTTAATACTCATGTTTATGTAACTGGATTACCTGATGATGTTACTGTTGAAGAAGTAAGGAATTATCATGCTGTTTTCCTGTGTTAATATCCGACTTCCGAGAAACTAAATTTGGAATTGTGTTGCAGGTGGTGGAGGTCTTCTCCAAGTGTGGGATAGTCAAAGAGGTAAGCGTTTATGTTATTATGCACTAAAAATGTATTAGTTCAAACAGTTTCTGAAAAGAAAGAAGCTTTCATTAGTTCTTTATCTCATCTCTTTTTGTTGTTAACGCCCTTTTTCCATCTTTATTAGAACTGTGCCTTCTTATGCAGATTTGGTGGTATTGCTGAAGTAGCTTTGCTGACATATAACTGCATATGTTTTAGTTTAGATGGAGGTCCAAAGTTGTTACTTACCATTTTATATTTGAGCTGACTGCTTAATCTTATGGTATAAATTACTCATGAATGAAATGCTCTGACATAGAACCATATGAAAATAATGAAATGGAGGGAAAAGATTGCTGATGTACTTAAGTAAACCATGATAGTGAGATTTGGATCTTTGATATTTTCAAAGGTAATTTGAAATGTACACATATAAGAAGGGCTTATACATCTGTTCTTGAATAGCTGATGGCTTGAGTTCTTATTGAACACTCTCTTCATTGCAAGGCCTAATATTTGTTAGCTTGTCTGGTTGTCCATTTAAGTTGCTATTTCTATATAGCAGAAACCTTATTCCCCCTATTCCATTCCTCTAACAAAATTAATGTGGACTTTTGAATTGCTCACATGGTGGCCATGTTGTAAATGTACAGGATCCTGAAACAAAAAAGCCTCGTGTGAAAATCTATGTTGACAAAGAGACAGGAAGAATAAAGGGTGATGCGTTAGTTACTTATTTAAAGGTAATGTTTCTGTTTCTGATTTTAGCTATGATGTGACTATCGAGATTCTTATTCTGTAATTTATTTATGCCTGTTTCTAGGAACCCTCAGTTGATCTGGCTATTCAACTTTTGGATGGGATACCATTACGCCCTGGTGGCACAACCCCTATGTCCGTCAGCCAAGCAAAATTTGAGCAGAAAGGTAATAAATTTGATGATACTTGATGCTTGCAGCTTGAGTATGTCCAAACAATCATTTATGTTTTTGTTATCCTGAAATCAAAATATTGGTTGAAGGGCCTGCTATATTAGAGTAATGATCCTTTTTCTTCCATCAAACAGGGGATAGATTTATTCCAAAGAAAGTAGATAGCAAGAAGAAAAAGAAGCTAAAGAAAGCTGAAGAGAAGATACTTGGATGGGGTAGGTACTCATTTAAAATTCTAAGATTCTGCAGTTTGGGTGATGACTCTGAATTATATCTTCCAACTTCTTGTCAGTTGCTGTCTTACTGATTAAATTATTGCTCTTTCGAATAAAATGGCTGGTAAGGATTCATAGAAAGAAATCACTTACAGTGATATTCCTGTTTCAATCTTTTCTAACTTCAGCTTAAGACTGTGTGTGACTAAGCGGATCAGTATGTTGTTAATCGGATAGTCTTTATCAAAATGATTGAAAAGATACTCCAAATTTTCATGGAATAGACAGATGAACTGGCAAGTTTATTTGTCAAAGAATTGGGAATGGTTTTGCATATCCATCAGTTAAAGGCTAGGCTTGCTGTTGATGGGCATTAAAATGGGGGACATAGGTACAGGTTGATGAGACAAACAGAAAGTTTAAGATTTCTGCTCTAATTTGGTTCCTTCTATCAAGGAGTATACTGATATTGTACTAAATCAAAACAATTCCTTTGTTTTTCTAAGATTCTTATTGAGCAAAATCAAGTGAGGATGAAGGCTTCAAAATTTCATACCTTATTCTGTGTTTTGGTGTTCCCCTCGTGTAATGCCGCCTTCTGAGATGCAGATTTTATTTGGGTTGTTTTACTGAAACTTTTGTGAATGACTATTATGTTAAGTTGATATGAAGTGTTTCTTTTATGGTAACAGGGGGTCGAGATGATGCCAAGATCTCTGTTCCAACTACTGTAGTTCTTCGTAACATGTTCACTCCTGCTGAAATGAGGGTAATCCTGAATCTAATCACGATGTGGTTGTGTATTTCTCAATATGAACATATTGATGGCTAGTATTAGACAAGCTTTTTTGTCGGTTCCCAGCTTGTGTTAAGGAGATAGAATAATGGTTAAATATGTGAAATAAACATTTTTATGTTATTTACCCATTTCTTCTGTTACTGAGTTCTATACTTTTTTTATCCTTTTGATATAATCAAATGGTGATTTCTTGTTACTTTATTATATGTAGACTGGATCCTGAGACTTGTGGACCAAGGCTGTTGCTTATTTTCTTCTTCTTCTACTATTTATGCTATTATTATTGCTACTGCTCTTTGTTATCTTTATTAGTTTTGTGTCTTCACATTTATCTACTGATTGTCATCTGTATTTCTTGCAATGATGCAGTCGGATGAGAATTTGATTACAGAGCTGGAGCTTGATGTTAGAGAGGAATGTATGAAGCTCGGTCCCATTAATTCTGTCAAGGTAACTGATTTGAATGGCAATTGTCATCTTTCTGCATCATCTCTAACTCCTTGCAATTGTTGGATTTAGGCTTGGTGATCTAATTGAAAACAAATTACTTAAGTTTGTAGCTGGATAATCTGCAATTAAGGATCAGATATACAAACCTAGTGCAAGACTTCAGAGCTCTGTATGTCTATATTATCTTTAGTATGGTACCTGGGAATAACTATAATCATTCAAAAGTACGTATTGCTCTTCATTTGATGTTAAAGCTTCTTTGCAAGGACCAGAATGCATGTGTAGGTCCAGCAGTCTTGTCAGTATGATTTCAGTGCACAACTCAAATAATGTATAATTGAGACATGTCGGGTGATGGAAAGTAGTGATTATTTTTTAAATACTGTACTGATTATAGAGGGGAGTTGTGGGAGATAACTCAGGTTGGAACCTTTCTATGAAAACAAAGTACGACTAGTTAAGGTTAACTCATATACCTGCTTTGTTTCTTGCGAATTTAGTTGGAAAATTCTGGTGTTCAGATGCTTCAGTTAACCTATTAGTATTACACCCTGTATTTCAATGGTTCAATTACATTTCTTTTTGTATCAACTCTTATGTTTGATTGTTTTATGTGGTATAGGTCTATGAGAACAATCCACAAGGCGTCATTTTGATAAAATTCAAGGACAAGAAGGATGCCCAAAAGTGCATAGAGTTGATGAACGGACGATGGTAAGTTCCTTTAGTAAAGATAGTTGAGACATATTTTCATCTATGACATAATTAGAACTTAGTGGCAATATGTCTTACTTAATGGAGGCATTGAGAGACATTAGTTGCGACAGATTTTCATCTATGACATAATTAGATCTTAGTGGCAATATGTAGTACTTAAGGGAGGCATTGAGAAACATATAATGGTTTGTTTGTGCACTCATGGAAAGAGAGGAAGAGAAGAAAAGTAATATATTTTGCAGATGATCTGAGCTGGTTGGTTTGCAACATGAAATGTTCTATGACTATCGTTAGAGCTTATGGAAATTGTAACCTTGAAAATATCGTACATAGAATCAATATTGTAAATTCACTTGTATTCGGTATTTATGATTATATGAGTGTTGGTCTGGATGTATAGGTTTGGAGGTAGGCAAATAGAGGCGAGTGAGGATGATGGAAGTATTAATTATGGGTTAATCCGGGAGGATGATGATATCCGATTGGAACAATATGCTGCAGAACTTGATGCCGACTGACTTACAAGAGAGAGCAAATTGAAATGTACAATTTTCCTCGTACTCTGATTCCATTTCTGCAGCCGCCAGATTTTTGTAAGATGAAACATTGTTGCGATGTATATGTATAGAGAGAGAGGTTAGAGACGCTTAGCTTCTGTTTATTAAAGGGTTTGCTGTTGTTGACAATTCCTTGCAACAATGTCAAATGTTAACGATGCAGCCATTAATTATTAATTTAGAAAGTGATTAACTATCCTTCTTGAATGTGTAAATTCAGACAAGAAATTGAAAAGGATAATTAAAAGCAGTCTCACAATCTGAATCTGATTGTGCAGACGAGTTGGAACTGGGAAGAGGTTAAGGTGAGTTTAGTGAGATCGTTCTGATTTAGAGCATATTAAATTATTTGTTGAATTGATGGCCATGTGCTATAAATATAGGATAGAAATTCGGTGCCCATTTATGTATATATATATATGTATCGGAGAAAAGTCTTTCTGCTGTCTCTGTGTATATAAGAAAAGAATTTAGTGGCCATGCGTTTAAATATACATATAGAAAAAAAAAAGTTCACCTGCCATGAATGTATATATGGAAAAAAAATTATAGCTATAGAGATTTGGTGGCCATATATATATATATATATATATACATATATAGGGACGGATCTAGAAATTATTTTAAGTGAGGGCAAAATATTTAAAGTACTTTTATATTACTGAAAAAGATACAAATATTTGTATATTTGATAAACAAAAAATTACATCATTATTTTGAACTTTTTACATATAACCTATTATAATCGTTCCCTACGAGTCTTTATATTTTGATATCACTGTCAAATTTTCTCATTATCAATACTATTGAAGATATCTTTCTCAATATATGTGATCAAACAGTCATTCATTCAAGAATCTCCCATTCGATTGTGCAAGCGATTTTTCACTATCGTCAACGCAAAAAATTCTCTTTTCACCGATGCAGTAACAATAGGCAAAATCAAACCTAATCTCACAAGTAAAAACATCAAAAGGTACACAACATCCTTTTTTGTTTCAAATAGCTTTTAATTCATAAGGGTATTTAGGGTACTTTTTTTATTCCTATTATCATTTTTACGACTTTATATGCTACGATTTTTCGTCTACAATGAGAAATCTTATCTTTCGTCTTCACTAAAAGTCTAAAAGAATGTAAAGATTAAAAATGTACTAACTCTATTACAATTTACAACTTCCAAGAACCTATCTCTAAATTATACGTATTATATATTCTTTCAAAGAAAAAAAGTGATAATTTACTTATCACCGGTATAACGGGATGGGGCCTGTGGATGAATCATTTCTACAAGTACATTCGTAAAGAAGTGATAAGAGTCAACCTATTAATTATTTAGCCCTATTAATTACTCAAGTCATTGAATTACTACAAGTCTATAAGTGATAAGAGTCAACCTAAATAAGTTTAACGTTTTGAAATTCGTAAAGAAGACAAGTCCTATTTAATATAGCCTTATCAGGTATTTATAGCTATCATAACTTTCAAATTAATATCTAGATTTAAGAGCATATTCACTATAAAACTCCAACTTTAATCACTAAATCACTATGCTCTGAAGTCAGCTTAATCAGAAATGTCTTCTACAATCACTATGCTCTGAAGTCAGCTTAATCAGAAATGTCTTCTACAAGAAACTCATCCGGTCAGTAAAATTTGAGCATCAATTTGTTAAGAGTGGTGCATATAATGCAGTGGCTGGTCTCTTTTTTTTCTTTGTCGTATACATATAGAAGTGTCATTAAGATTATCACATATTATTCGTGTGAATATCCCTGGATTGTTATGTCTTTTCTGTCTTAAAAATCTCATCTGGCTTAGCTTTAGTTTAAATTCGTCGTCGTCTAATCATATTGTTCTTTTTGAAAATTTACCTCTTATATTTGTTATCTTGAGATTTTATGATTTACTTTGGCAAATTAATTTGAGGAAGGAGCTGTCTATCAGGCATACAGCTAGAACAACTTCATGCATGTACGGAGTTGTGTACATATATATAGGAGTTAGATGTCAGTGGGGGCAAGTGGGATATCTCTAGATAAAAAGTTTGGTAGTTACGTGTGCTGGTCAAATCATATGATGGGCTCGATAGTATTATAGACCAGAGAAATTCAGAAAAGATGTAAGAATAAAGGAATTAAACTTTGCTAAGAATATCTGTACTCTTATTGGTCTCCATCACAGCTAGGGCCTAGAGACTTAGCCTACACGAAACACGACTTTTAGGCTAAATACCAGCTCATACTCCTAGGAAACAAAAGAAACAGCAACTTTCCTAAAAAATAGGATTCCTTATTCAAGACGGTCTAATGTCCCACACTCGAATGAAATCGATTTGCAACTCCACTTAAGCCGTCTCTTCATTCTTTTCTATATCTTCTTTGATACCCCTTTTCCTGTACTTGAAGTATAGTGCAAGTTGGAGGGCTCCTAACATGGAACCGACGAGATTTGGTGTCTGCCCAAAAAAAACAAAACAAGTTGAGAAAACTGATAAATCATTAACTTGTATATATATTAAAGTATTTAAAAGATTCATTTTTTGTCATTTTTTTAGGGGAAAAAAGAAGAAGAAGAAGAAGGGTACAGTACAGACCGCAATAAAGAAGTCAAGGTTCATTAGTCCGAAAATCATCCAAAGAATGGATGAAATTAACGTGAAAAATGATAAGTAGAATGGCATATATTCCACGCTTCTTGTTTCGACCACTGTTTTCTGTAAAAATAAAAGAAAGTTAGATGAAAACAATTCATCAAGTTACACTCAGCTAAAATATGGAGATCAGTTACTCACCAACGCCGCTAACGGAGAGGCATACATTACTACAACCGTCACCACTCCGATGCACCCAACAAAGAGCTTGCGATGGTGGCGATCATGACATGCAAACATGGAGAATAGGACAACAAAAACAAAAGACAGAATCGTAAGTATGCTTAGTGCTGCCACCTTCACCTGCATGTACGAGGACAAGTAATTAGCTAGGTACAAGAAGCTAGTCGAATTCAGATTAATGGATTTTAAGGAGGTTAGCTAGCTTGCCTTCTCTCTTGCTGGAGCAAAACATAGGTATATAATGATGAAGGATGACTCGAGAAGTAACCCTGTACCATCGATTGTGACCAGAGGCAAGTTTTCCCAACCATAGCTCACCACAGGAGTTCCATAAAAGGTGTAAATAAGGCAGGCTAACACTGAAATGATGTAGGGAATACAAGAAAACTCCTCTGTGCTCTTCTTTCTTATGACCCTCGTGAATGTTAGTCTGCAACCAACAAGTTAATTACAGGAAAAAAAAACAGTGCATAATCATCAATAGAATGTGTTATAATAATGTTACGATTCTGAACATTACATTGGTGCAGCATAGAGGCACAAAGAAGCTACATTCCCTGAAACAATTCAGAGTTGATATGTGCTAGGTTAGGTCAAACAAATCGAACAAGTGGAAAAAAAGAAAAAAGGAGGCAAAATAAGGAAGTACCTATGATTCCTACTGCTAAGCGAAGAATTGCCATTTTAAGTGTAACTCTTGAAGATTAAGATTCTCTTTGAAGTAAGTAAATGGATTGCCAAGTTGAGGAGAAGAGTGTTTAAGCTAACAGAAACAATGGTGTGTGTTATGGAATAGTGATGAGAACTCGTCATTTATAGACATTGGTGGGATTGGTGAGAAAGAAGAATATTTCACGGCGGAATGCTTTGTAAATGCTTTGTAAATGTGTGGATGCGATTTTTTTTAATAGCAAAACACTCAAATTCTCATTCACGGTAATAAAATACGATTAGTTTTTAATTTTATATTTACACCAGAGAAAGTCTAAAAGTGGAGGAGCAGGCCTCCTACACCAATAGACGTTTATTCCATATAAACATCAAAAGTGAAGTGTTGCTTAAGTTTCTGACATATTATTCATAAAGGCCCCAAAAACAATGGGTTGACCGTGATGCTAATGCTATTCTCTTTTTATCTTTTTTTTACTTTATGGACACGTAGCAAATACAGTGTCAGTAGGAAGTTTGAATATTTTCCTTAATTCTAGGAGACTCAACCAATAGCCTTTTAGACAAAGCAGTAGAATTAAGCTTGGAATATTTTACGGGAAAAAAGAAGAAGAAGAAAGGTAAAAACCGCAATAAAGAAGCCAAGCTAGGTTCATTAGTCCAAAGAATATATTCCACGCGTTTTGTTTTTCGACCACTGTTTTCTGTAAAAAAAAAAAAAAGAAAGTTAGAAGAAAAGAAAGCATATCAGCAAACATTCAGCTAAAATATAGAGATCAGTTGAATATATGCCATTTTATTTGTCATTTTCAAGTTTTCGTCAGTGGCATTGGTGAGTAATTTTCTGTAAAAAAAAAAAAAGAAAGTTAGAAGAAAGCATATCAGCAAACATTCAGCTAAAATATAGAGATCAGTTACTCACCAATGCCACTAACGGAGAGCCATACATTACTACAACCGCCAGCCACAACTCCGATGAGCTTGCGATGGAATCCTATTCTCCATAGTTGCATGTCATGATCGCCACCATCGCAAGCTCTTTGTTTTCATGATTATGTCTTTGGTTTTATGTGTAACTCTTGAAGATTAAGATGCTCTCTGAAGATATATACATAGAGAGAGAGAGAGAGAGAGAGAGAGAGAATAATTGGGAACTCTTTGCGTGACACAACCTCTTTATTTTACTACTCTTCTCCTACTCCGCCTTTTGCTACTCTTCTCATGCTCTTGGTGCTGCGTCGTTTTGGCTTTTGGTGCTGTTTATTTTTTTGCTGGCCTATTTCTTTGTTTTGGGACTTCCTTCTGAGAGGAGATCCTCTGGATAAGTCTACTGTGTCTTATTCTGTCTAAAACACAATATGATTTAAGTATAAAACGAAGTCATATTGTGTTTTAGATTAAGTATAAAACGAAGTCATATTGTGTTTTAGACAGAATAAGACACAGTAGACTTGTCCAGAGGATCTCCTCTCAGAAGGAAGTCCCAAAACGAGAGGAGATCCTCTGTCTAAGTCTATTATGTCTTATTCTGTCTAAGACACAATACGACTTCGTTTTATACTTAAATTGGACAGCACCCGTGTTTCTTGGACAGGCGCCATAAGCCAACTGCTCCAACCTCTAAGCCATCCTTCATTTATTAATGAATGTTGCTCCCACTACTCCAAGGAACTCTGTACACTTATTATTAAGAATTTTATATGCAAGTACAAAATGATTAAATATAAAAAACATTAAACAATTATATCATTATTATATTCAATATGATTATTAATTAAATTCATTATATTAATATCTAAATGTTATTATTTTTATAATCATAATTATTATGTATCATTAATTAATAAATTATTTTATAATAATAAGAATAAGAGTAAGTAGTATTTATAAATTTCTTCTGTTTATTATTAAATTTTCTGTACAGTATTTGTTAAATATATTATTATTACTATTATTATTATATTCGATATGATTATTAAATAAAATCATTATATTATTATCTAAATGTTATTATTATTATTATATTCGATATGATTATTAAGACCTATTAATTATATTAATTTCAATAATAATTATGACATTTATTATAATTACTAATTTTCTTCTTCTTATTATTGACTTTGCTATTTTTAATAATTTAATTATTGTTATAACATTTAAAAATTGACTTTACTATTCTTAATAATTTAATAATAATAATAATAATTTAAATATTATTATTATTATTATTATGTTGTGCAACCATTTTCCAAGTTTCTGCACAACATAATTAATTATATTAATTAATTA
>JAOQMR010000007.1:24548397-24563564 GCA_027563865.1 Erythroxylum pelleterianum
ATACAAAGTGAAAAAGAAAAAATGTTAAACCTGTGTCATTTGCAAATCCAGTGTCTTGCAAATCCTGCAGCATAAAACCAGCACATGTAAAGCATGCTACAATAACATATAAGAACTATACAATGTGATCAAGATGAGAAATTTAGATAAAGTAATAGGTGAAGCTGCACTGCACGATCAGTTATTATCGGACTGAAAACAACTAACATCTAAGTAGAAATATATTCATGTAAATATAATATATATATTCTGTTTTCTTAAAAGCAAAGTTCAAAGGATGAAAAAGACTAATAAGTATTAATTAAAATTAAGGAATCAAAAGAAGTTGATATAAAATTGCACAACAATTGATCAATTTCACAGAGACCACCTAAACTTGATGCAAACAAAACAAGAATACCATAATGTAAGGTATTCTCATTCTCCTTTAGCCTAGCAGTAACTTTGACCAATGACAAGGACCTGATTACAATTACAATACTTTGAGAAGTGCTGAAAATAGTTCCACTAACACAACAATCATCAAGTCAGAATACTAGGAGTCATTCAGCTCATGTTATACAATGACTATGTTTGAAATGGCAAACCTATATTCCCAAAAATAAAAGTAGGGATTTCTTTTATTTTCCCTCACCCTAGTTAAAAAGGACATAAAACAAGAGATAGAGACAGAAAAATGACAAAGTATAATGTAGAACACTTCTAGGGAAAAGGAAAAGGGAATTGCAACTAGGGCAGAAATCCATAAAATAAATGAAAATATTGTGTGTAGCTTACTCCATGATCTCCTCCAGCAGGCTGGTTGAGAAAATTTTCCATTTCAAAGGTACTCTGTTGATCAGTTACTTCACAGACTGGATAATCTGCACTTAAAGCATCTTTTCTTAAATGCCCACCAAATCCTAATGCTTTAGATTCCTCATCAAACAAATCATTACAGGTTTGCTCCTTATGTCGATCGTCCTCAAGACCAACCCCCAAGTTATAGTTGTTAATATCTTCTACAATTTGGTGAGCAGAAGTTAGATTGATGCATTCACCATTCTTTGAAAGTTCTTTTCCAGTGGAAGAGTCTGCATTTTTTCCTGGTGCACAATGATCTACTAGGATATCTGCATTTGTTTCAACTGCCCAATCAACTTTGTTTTCCTCCAACGAAACTTCCTCCATTGCTCTCAGTTCAGTCTCAGGGGCAACAACATTTTCTTGCTGATGGACTAGATCTCCTGCACCGTCAATTGGCACGTGTATCTCATCACACATGGAGTTTGAAGTATCTTTCAATAGACAAACATCATCAATGGTAGGCTTTTCTGCAAAACCATAATGACCAGTAGACTCTGCAGGCAAGCTACAATTATCTCCAGCAACAGTTGGAGATGCTTCAAACCCCATAAAAAAATCATTTGCTGCACCAGCAACCTCAGTCTGCCCTCTATCAGTTTCAATTTCAGCTATTTCCCCCAAGGGTTCACATTCTGGCAATCGACACCCAGCTACTTCAGGAATAGCATTCATGTGTATTTGATTATCAGCATCAAAAACTTCTGATTGATGCACACTGTGCTGGCTCTCACTCCCCAAAAGAACCTCAGTAAACTGCCCGTTAACATCATTTATAATTAGTGAAGGTTCAGTAGTCCCCTCATTAGTAACAATTGTCCCAGCAGAATTCTCTTTATCCTTTTCCTCGTCCAAACAAGTAACATATGGATCATTTTCAGAAATTATGACACCACTCAAATCAAATGCTTTACCATGCAAACATCTCAATTCAGAAGACAAACCTGAAAGAACAAATGGTTTCAGTAAGCAGATGGATTTTTCAAGTGAAAGCCAAACATTAATTGCCAAAAGCATCAGAAAACTTGGAAGTTAGACGTATTAAAAAGCTAAAAACAGCTATAGTTATGACCCCCCAGAGAATGGAACTTATAAGGATGTTGTCTTGTCCTCATGTAGGAATTTTAGATTAGGGATTATAACAGAACTACAAGTCCACAACACCCACAGAATGTCGGAGATGGGAAAATCTAGCACACATAAGTTTGGTAAACTATGAAGACAAACACAGATACAACGTTCCCACCCCAAAGACATTAAATAATGAATCTAGGGAAGCATACTTAAGATCTAGTAATCAACTCACCACATAACAGTTGTTCACTGAATATTTCTTCCTCTCGGAACTGTCTCTGGATCATCAAGATTTCAGAGCGTGTGCAAGGAGCTTTTTTCCGGACGCGACGTATGTCTTCAGTATTTGTCAATTGTTGACGTATAGTACTACATAGGAAAAGGGCACAAACACAGCAACACTAATGTGTTCCATCAAATTGCATAGAGCTTGGAGAAAACAGACGAATAAAGCCAGATGAATAAACACTAGTCCAATGGATGAGTGACGCTAGCACAATGCGAAGAAGTGATTAGGATTTTATAGTTCATATACAATGCAGAAATGAAAAGGAGAGGCTTCATAACACAAAATGGCAAAGAATCCCCATATCTTGTGGGTTTCATCATGTTTAGTCCAGACAGTTAAGTTTTATTATCTAGAAACGGTGTATGCAGATTGTAAAAAGGAAGCTACCAACATTAAGAGATTGATGTAATTGCAGGGAAGTACAAGTACTTATCCATCCGCAAGGATCAGATCTTGAAAGGTGCAAGGAATGAGGAATGTCTAGAGAGACCTTCTATTTCTGATGTTCCCAACAAGAGATTTAAATGAGGAAAAAACAATGCAAGTGGACAAGTCCCCGTTACACAAGCACCAACTTGCTTCAATACCATGCACTAAAGCAAGTTTTCCAAGCACATTCCTTAAGGCACTCAAATAAGTCAATCAAAAACAGATTCAATATCCAATAATAACAAGAACAAGTTAAATGAAGTAAGACTTACTCGCCATGCAAGACCATTGACTCATCCATTAGCACCTTTCTCTTTACTGCACTAGGTCGAGATGCAGAATGGGCATGTTTGGTTGATGCTACTTCAGGTGCAGGTGGAGGGGGTGGAGTAGGCTTCATTTTAAGAGCAGATGATCTTCTTCCAACTGGAACACAATAACATATGCAAATAAAGGCATAAGTCAGTTACAGTTTTTATACTAACAATGCCTTCCAAAGAAAGAAGAGACAATGCCTGCAATGTTTTCAGAAGTTTGTCGTGCCAAAAATGAAGCTATGAGTAGCAAAAAAGAATCAATCTGACCTAATATAGAAGATAACAGATCATTATCATCAGGAATGGAGTCCACAGTTCTCTTTGATTTGATATTTCCAATTGATTCAACTTCATGTAAACTTTGAACGGATAGCATACTCTCTGTGAAACTCCGTTTCTTTCCCGAAATTTTGGTCCCACAGCTGCTTCCACCAACACCTTCTGGGACTTCTTTGTCCGGTGTTGACTCCACAATCAATTCATCTGGTTTATCAAGAATATTACACGGTACAGAAAGCAACTTTTCTGGTTCAGGCATGTCAGAAGTTAAACAATCATTCATATTTTCAAGTTCATTATTGCCAGAAATCACTTTATCTAGTTGCGCATCTATTTTCCCACTGCCTGTCTGAAATTCTCCAAGTAAATCAGGCCTTGATGTCTGAGTTTCCTTCATTTCCATACCATCTGTCACATGGCACCCTTCACCTAGAAAGGAGGAAGCATTTAGAGAACATACTGCCATTCATAGGGGTGTATCACTCGTAGACAATACACTTAACAGAAAATAAACTGTAATCATGTAGCTAGCTGAACAAACCTTGCACCTTGGTTGAAGTTCCAGAATTCTGAAGTGCTTGCTCATCTTTGGATGTCTCCAGAGGTAAAGGCAGGTAATCTTCCAATTGCAAGGTGGGAGAAACCACATCACCATCAACTTTGTGACATGGGTCATCAGGTTGCGCCACATTTGAAGTGCATGCCATGAGCATACCCACAGAAGTGGACTTTTTATGTTGAGTTTTCTCATGTCCATCCTGACATTCAACATCAAGGGTACTAACCAACTCAGATGGAGAGACAGTTTCATCACATACCCTGTTAATTTGATGAATTGATGGAAGCATTTGGACATTGCTGCAAACACCAACATCATGCAGCTCTTCTACCTTGTTTGGACCATCTAATGGAATAACAGTGTCATCAGTTGAAATAAATTCCATGGGAAATGTAGATGATTGTAATTCCATTCGTAGATCTGAGTGATTCATCTCCAAATGAACAGAAACATACTATCAGCAGCCACGCACTTACCAGCATCACTATCTAAAACATTTCTTGAAGACAAATCCTTTGCATCATTTCCATGAAGGAGATCTGACTTAACGGCAGCAGTTTCTGCACTCTCTATGCCGACTAATTCCGTCAAATTGTGATCTTCTGATTCTAAATGATCCTCGGAGGCCAGACCCTTCTGAACAGATGACAAGTTTGGCTCTTCTAATAATCCAGGTGTAGATGGAGCCTGAGCATAATCAACAGGTTCAGAATTCACAGCTTCTATCTGTTTACAGGATTATATCAGTTTCATCAGACAGCATGGTAATCCTCCCCTGTTGCTAGAAATTTATCAAAATAACATTAATTCAAACCATCAACAATATGAGATCAGAAGCGAAGATTGAACAGAGTGGTAACTAATGACTTTTACAAATCAGAACTGTGATGTCCATACTAACCTTGCTTGTAGTACAGTTTAATAGTACCATTTCTGCGGATCCAGTCATACTATCATGAGTTGCATTTTGTTGTGCCACTGGTTCCAAAGATAAATGAGGATCAGCTCTGCAAATAGACACCCAGGGAGTTCACAGAGTTTCACTGTTAGTAATAGTTGGAGCAAACAAATCTCCAAATCGGCATCCCAATTAACCACCCACAGACACCTTGTGAATCAGAAATTATTGATATTTCCAACTCATAAACTAATTTATTATTAACAAATGAATGATACCACCCTTAGCTATATGAAGTAAGAAAACAATAAGCTACAACTATGAAGAAAGTCCAAGAACAAAAGAGTAAAGAGGGCAAAAATAAAAAAGAAAAACAACAATGAAAACAAACAAAATAATGACACTCAGGGTTCAAAGCACAGCTGAAACAAGCCAGTTGACAGTCAAAAGAAACAACTCAGCTAATAAATGTTGTTTTTGTGTACACTTCATAGGACCATATTGTTGCACTATAACAAGCATATATCAATTTGTTGCCAAAGGTGTAAAAATATAGGTAAAGAACTAAAATCTTAATCATTCTTACTTACCTGCCAAAAAATCAATTCACAAGCATATGCACTAGCACACAGAACACATAAATAAGAAAAAGTTTAGAAGGCGAGCAAATAGGTAGAAGGCACATAAGGAAGAACATACCCTGGAATTCCACCAAGCCCTGTAGCTGCAACCTTGTCAAGAAATAGGTCCTGTTGGCATACAATAAAACAAAAAAGAATCGTCACCAGTTTAAGGAAATAACTCACATGCAAATGAAAAATAAACTATATGTGACCTTGAGACAAGGAAGTAACAAAGTACAGTAGCAGGTTGGTTAAACACAAGTAGATATAGGATCTTCATATTTAAGACCAGCTGCAAACTGGGAGAAAGCATTGGCCAATACCACTCATCCTAAATATATAATGTCGGTGAAGCCGTGAAAATATTAGGAAAAAAGCAGCAATTTTAGTAAGACTTGATACACGTCAATCTAGTAATCTTGTTCCCAACTGGCTTCATAGAAACTCGCATGCAAGTATGAGATACCTACCTCTTCCAGCTCTAAACCAACTTGAGAAGTGTCACCATCACCAAATCGTTCTAAGATAAATCATACATTAAAAATCAATTAGCAACGTGTGCCACCATTGCATAGGCAAGTCACTACAACATATTTTAAATAAATTTACTCACCATCCAAACCAAATCTTGATGTAGAGTAAACCACAGGTTCCATATTGTCTTGGAGAGTGATTTGCTCCTTTGTACTAACGTGATGATCAACATAATTACTGCAGAAACATCTTTTGTTACCATAAGATAGTAAATAGAACAGCATCACCAAGTAACACAATGTTTATTTGTTGAAAAAAGAATGCTAGAGTGAATAAGAAAGGCCCCGCAACTGATCAAAGTATAAGCCATTTGGCCACTTCAAAACCTTATTAATCTGGAAACTTACACAGACAGTAAAAAGATTAGTGCATGACGGTCTTTAAAGTCGACTTATAACTGTATTGTAAAGTAAATAGAAAGAATGACATTCAAAAAAGGAGATAATAGACAGTTTCATTCAAAAAAGGAGATAATAGATAGTTTCAGTAAAGTAATTTGGTCGTTTCTACTAACCCCTGTAACATATCATTATCTGGCAACTCAAAATCATCAAGATCAAAAGTCTCAGGCAAGGTGATGGAGTGATAGGGTGCAGTTGTTTCTTCAGGAGGTAAATCAACTGCAGTGGATCGAAAAGCTTGCTTTATCTTCAGCAAAGCCTCACTGCAGTCATCAAAAAGGTAATTCACCTTTCTAGAGTATATCCTCACCACACCAAGCAGAAGATGGCTGGACAACCGTAGTGCTATTGGTACTTCGGGAAATAGAATTGAATCTGTTGAGGAGTTAAAAAGGACGAGAAGTGCAATAAGACAAATTTACAACGAAGCGCAAACAAATAATCGAAATATTGGCTGAACTGCTAAAGCATTCTTTTTGGTAGAGAAGTGAAGAAAAGACGAGTCTAAAGTAGAAACTAACCAACAGAGACACCAATGTCAGTATCAGCGACCTGGTTTTTGCGAAGTTTCCGCTCCAAATGAGCTGCTATCCATATAGTACCCAATGGCCCTTTCTTGGCCAGTATAAATTGTGAATAAAACATTTTGTTTTTGGCTCAGAAACAAACCCACCTAAGACCAAATTGTACTTGTGGAATCCACAACAATTAATACAAAACAACGGGGACAGCTAACAAGAGCAAGTTCTAACATGTGACAGGATAAGCAATCAAGTGTAGAAACCCTAAATTCAGAAATAACATCTGTATGATGAAAATATTGATAGCCCGGGAAAAAGAAAAAAAAAAAGAAAAAAGAGAGAGAGTGATCCTTACAATTGTACTACGAAAGCTGTCGACGGACGAAACAGCAAAATCCTAAATCGAGACATTGGAAAGACGCTGAAGAAGGAAAGGAAGTGAAAAGCAAAACTTCAAACCCTAGAATTTGAAAATGAAAGAAGGAAAAGCAAAAACGGGATCTAGGCTAGGAAGCGGAAGAAAATGGACGAAAGAAAATTATTTTTAAAAAAATCTTGAGTTTTGGTTTTGGTTTTGGTTCGAGTGGTAGAAGGAACAGAACAGAATTGAGTTTAAGTGGCTTGTAGAGATTAAAATAAAATTATTAAATAATATATAGAAGTAAAGTCAATAAAGAAACTGATATCGGAGATCGGACGGACGGACGGAGCGACTGGAACCGCATCGATCATCTGGTCGGGCTTCACAAAAAGGTCCGGTCCAAGAAAAGATATTGGGCTCCTACGATACTATCCAGCCCATTCATTTGGAAATTCTTTATTATTATTTGGAAAAACAATTATTATCGAGCAAAACCATGGCTACTTTTATTCACTCATCTATAGAATATAGATTGTTTAACAGTACCATACCCATACCCATACCGACCTTATTAAACGATAATTCATTTGAAGATGCCCGTCCCTGGTCCACCAGTTTTCGCAAACCAAATAAAATTTGTAAATAAAAATAGAAAGAAAGAAGCCGCGCCCTAAAATTGCAGATAATTTCATTCTATTTTTCTACAATTTTTCAAATCCAAAAGTATAATAGAAAGACAACAGTGATACAGCAACTAAGCAATTAAGGCAAAAAATATGGTCACTTCAAAACGCTACGCTACCTCAATCTTCTATCATTTTCCCTTCTCAACACTATCATCTTCTTCTTCCATCTGACTACCCATTTTCACGATATCTTGGACAAGAATTTTTCCTTCTGTTGCAACCAAAATGGAGGAATACCATATCAGCAAAACATTTAAGTGAATCTTATGCACACACCATAAATCTACTCTCTTGGTTTTTCTTTTAATTTAGTATACTGTGATGCCAAGTATTGCTTGCTAACTGCATGGGAGAGTGAATACCATCAACAAATTCACAAGTGATTCCAAAACAGTAATCTAGCACTCGTGACCCGCCTAAGATCATCATCTTAATTTGACCAATGTCCAAATCTTTTCGTTAGTATACTAGTCTTCGCGTGGTGTAAAAACGTAAGTAAAAGATTCAGAGAAAAAGTAAATTAGCAACTGACCTCTATCCTTGGAAAGATTGCTTATAAGTTCTTGGATGCCCTCCTTACCCAAATGGTCCTTGAGGTACATAGCAGCAGAGGCAACTTCCTCAGGAGTCACTTTCCCATCGTAATCCCTGAAGACAGCATGTTATTGGCAAATGCTCAAGTAATTTTAAGTCTTAAAAGCCACAAAACAGCAATATTTTAGAATTGACGATCATATCCTAAATCACCCTTCCCAAAGTCCACAAAACGTTATTGTCAAATTGAATCAAGTTTGATTCTTAGTCAAATGGATACAAAACAAGGATAGTGCCCCTAAAGAACTTGTGACAGGATACGAGAACAAACTTCATGAAATGAAAGAGATGACTCAGACTTTTGCAAACTAAGATACTGGTAATTATATTAGAGAAGTAGAATCTGAAGTTTTTGTTCATATAGTCATCCAAAAAAAACCTGCAAAATTGAATTCCTACTTGGGTCTTAATTAAAGCATCACTGGAGTTATTATACAGCCTAATCTCCATATATTTTGTCTCACATGAACCAGAGCAAGCAAGACTCAGAGATCAACACTATAACAACTCATCTAGATATGAAATTTCAAAGAGGTAATGACAAACCTATCTAGCAAGCGCCATCGATCACCAATTTTGGCGTCAACATCATCAATTTCTCTTTCAAGCTTTTGAAGCATATTGTCTACCTGAAATTTGTCAAACCACAAAATCATTGCTGGTCATTTTCCAATTTCAAATTTTACGCATTGGATTGAGAAAGACACTGAAATGGAAGACTGTAGAGTTACGCTGCATAATTCTTTAAAATACTCACTCTTTCTATCAAGGCTGAAGAAACCTTGTCAGCAACGGCAGTCTGAGCAGCACGGTCACTCTCCTCTCTAGCAGCTCTATATGCCTTCTTTGCTTCTTCCTCGTCTTCTGTCCCTTCTTTGTCCACCATAGTGTTGTAAAGGTCTATCTGATAATGACCATACAAGATTGAGATAGAGAATGAAAATGAACAAATTTCTATCCTCATGATAGAAAAGGATCCGATTCATGACATATCCACTTTAAATGGTAAGACTTTATGCATTCAAGTGGATATATATAAATGAACACATCTTTATGCCAGAGTACCATTTTAGTTGATGACAAGAAGTATAAAATTCAAGAGAGATCCAGTTTCAGCAAACTGATTTGGCCAACACCCTCAACAAAGAGAATAATCAAAATGACAAAGAAAATTTGACGGTTCTAGTTCTCATAATTGCAACGAGCATCAAGTATTTCTGTAAAAATTGAGCTGTCGAGAATAGCAGCTCCTTGCTCCTAGCTAGGAATTGGAATTCAAAAAAAAAATTATTATGTTCAAATTCTTTGAAATTAGATATTAGATAGGAATAAAATTTTCAAATATATGTCACAAACAACCAGTTGACCTATGATTGTTGATTTTAAGTGCTCCAAATGCAATGCCAAGTTTTTTTTAGCTTTTATCATTGAAGTATGCATTTAATTATTGTGTCACTGAATGATATAAATATACAGACATTCTAATAAAATATTTCTATATATATATATATATATATACATATATATTATCCATAGTATGTATTTAAGTATTGTGTCACTGAATGATATAAATACATAGACATTCTAAAAAAAAAATTTCAGATCTCTACATCATTTTATGAATGCATCCTTTGTCTTGTTAAACTAGCATTCCCAATCGCTCATATTCTTATTCCTTTGGTTTATCACTGCAAAGAGAATTTTGAAAATCGCTATAACAATGTATTAGTTCGTGCACTACAGAAGAAACTTCTTTTTCATACCTCCTTTTTGACAATGCGCAGGAACTCTTCACGCTCCCTGCTTACTGACTGAAATATGTATCAAAGAAGCTAGTAAAGAGTTTGAAAGATATTGCAATAATATCATTGGACAAATTTATTTCGGGTCCTTACAGATGCTGAAGCTAAAACTGCCAAGGCACGACTGAGCTCACATAGCTGCTCATGTTTCTCTAATGTTTTCGCTTTTGCCTGTTCTATTTCTCTAGCTGTTGGAACAGCCATCTCTTCCAAAGCCACATCCTTTTGGCTACCAACAGATTCCTTCATCTTTGCCAGTTCCTCTTCCTGTTCTTCCTCCTCCTCCTACATTTCACACAAGAATCAACTTAAAGCCATTAAACAAAAGCCTACAAATCAAATTAAAAGCTCTATCATTGTATAATACAATTTCAAAATGAGTACAGGCACTTTAAATAATGAATAATGTGCACCAAAGTGTATAAGCAGGCCATTCCCTTACACAGAGGAAAGTAGGACAGGTAAGTTAGAAGTTCAAGAAAATAGCAGATTGAAGCATAGGACTGTCCTGGGAACTTGCATCTTATGATTGTGCTTCAAAATCAGAAAATTTGGGACTTTGCCTCTTCTAGTGTATGAAAACACACCATGAGGCATATTATTTGAAGACCAAACTTAACATTTATTGCAAAGCCTAGATCAACAAATGCAGCAGAAGTTAAAAGAAGTTAAAGGAAGCTAAAGCATACAAAGAAAAAGCATGTCAGAAAGCTAACAGGAAAAATGACATTCCTTTGCAGAGCTCTCCATTTTTATGCATGCATTTGTAAGTTTGCGTGATTTAACTTGTAATAAGATATGCATGATATGGAATATGTATTATCGACCCATAAAATCCCTTAACAGTAACAAGTTATTCATTTAATTGTTTTTCTTTCTGTACTGGAGAAGAGCAAGGCAAAGAAAACATGGAGGGAAGACGGTAAGTGGTTAAAGCAATAATAGCACAAAACTTAAACCTTAATCAATTCTTCCTGCATTTCTAGGAACTCCAACTTCCTTCTCCTTTCAGCAACTGAATCTTCAGACGGCAATGTAGTAACTCCAACTGTATCCACAACCTCATCTGGAAGAGAGGAGAGTGTAGCCTGGACAGCTTCCTCTGGCCTAACTTTTCCAGAGACAGAGAAAGCTCTGCAAAGGATATTAAAATGAAACGATGAAATCGCCTAGATCTTCAGAAAAATATTAACAGCCGAACCATTTAATTACCTAGACAGAATCAACAGGGAAGAAGGAACGGAGTGATTGAGAGACAAATCCAGCCAATCCCGCAACTGCATAGAGAGATAATTATTTACAAGCATGACAACATGATAATTTTTCCTCTGCACTTTATAAGGATAAAGAATAAAGCGTCATTTGCTTACTGCTGTAAAGGCATCTTAGAAAGATTCCTACTAGATGCAACTGCCTAAACATATCATTCACTTCATCGATCTGAAAATTACAAAACACAAGCTAAGTGATAACCTGTTGGCGCATTTCTTCAACGGAAAGCAATCCAAGTAGGCCTCTATCCCTGCAGGCATGGCGAAGCTCTTCTTCTGAAAGGGACTCCACACCCTCAGCTTGAATCATCTTATCATCATTTTTTATCCTGTCAAATGCAATCATCAAGGTATTCAAAACTTATCAATCATCAGAATTCTGCAGAGCCACTGTGTACAAACACTATCCTTATATATATCATCAATGTCTTCCCCTAGTCTTCTGATCATCTTGGCACAAACACTAGCGATCAACAGTTTGTAATCAAACTTACGTAGCTTTTGCAATAAATTATTAGAAAACAAGTCAGGGTATTTAGGAAATTCCCAGGAGGTTTCACATCCTTTATTTCATCTATAATCTCGAGGAAGAATAAACTTTCCAAGAATAGCAATATTAACAAATGCTAAGAGAATTATTTGCTCTTCATTTTAACAAAACATGGCAGTGTAATGCAGAAATTGAAGAATATTGATTGAAAATGACATCTGATTTTTGAGCTTTTTTCATTCTCAACTTAACTGTAGAATACGGAATACAGTCCCTCACTTTGCCTCAACTACTAAGAGTTTTAAATAAAAAAGCCACAAGGAAGAAATGAAACAAAGAGTTTGCAATCACTTTAATTATGCAATGCAAAACTATATCTCAAGGAACAGAAATGGCACACAATGGAAAAAAAAAGAATTGATGAAAGAATTAAAAGAAATGTCAATTTCTGGTCAACTTCTGAAAAATAGGGCCCACCAATTTTAGTTGAAAAACATGATAAAATTACATATTGCCTCAACACCATCTATCTGCTCACTAGCTTTCACTTCCCTAAATTTTAAAATGAAACACCATGAGCAGGAACCAAGAAAAAATATGTACGAGAAGATGGCACTTCTGATATTACAAAGTACCAAATACCAATTATTGAAGGACCAACTGATACCATAAGCAACAAGTGCAGGCATTGACCTAGAAAAGGGAACTCCTGACAACATAACATCAGCTGAAATGTTAAGACACCATCAAGACAACAAGAAAAAGGGACCATGCACATCTTACTCTTGCAGTCTTTTCCGAAGCATAAAACGTAGATGTGCATCTGTGCCAAATGGCTTGATACCCATATATTTGCACATGTTTACCAACCGTGGCCTGTTCTCATCAACCAAAAGCAGTATAGAGACTTATTAAGGATAAGGTATGCAAGGTCCTAAACCAATAGGTTAAGACTCCATTATAGCTAATAAAGAATTAATAGAAATGGGAACCTGCTTATGTTATCCAAAGTTAGCTCATCATTGAATAACTTGGCAAAGCCTAAAATTTCTTCATTGGTAACACCACCACCTGTTCTAACCTGTGAATGTAGCAAGTTATACTCTTACAATAAACTTTGTAATCAGAAGGAAGACATCACAACTCCCTTCACTTTGCAAGAACAAAAACAAAAAAGCATATTACCTTGTTCATAAATTCATCAAGATCCTCTGCTGTTTTTTTAATTTCTCCACTACGTGAATTCTGAATTTCCTTTGCCATTTCCTTCACAGTGTCTTGGAGAAACTTAGCATATTCTATCCTAGCATTCAGCTTTCGTTTCAACTCCTCCTACAAATTAAGCATGTAAAGTGAGACCAACAACTGCCTTCACATATTCATGAATGTTGTCTCACTTTAGTAGCACATGGTAATTAGAGAAGGGTTTGAATTAGGCACTCTCTAAATATTTAGAGGACTGCCCCATGAAGAGATAGGAATTCAACTTTAGGTGAGTAAGGGATAGGGAAAGTTAATAATGACTAAACAACCTTCACAGGTTGGGACCATAATCTTCTCCACTACAGCTATACAACAACAAAGTTTAGAAGTTCAAACTCTACCTGTTCTTTCATCTTGTCCTGGAATGTTGATGGTAACATGTTTGGGAATAGTTTCAGGAATACTGGCAGTAAAAATTCCATGAATGGGACTATAATAAAAACAGCAAAAGGAACTAGCCTAAAGATATCTGCAGTGGTGCGTGTTAGCTGTTGCCTTTCCCTCCTAGAGAGACCCTTCCCATTGGCAAGTTTAACAAGTAACCTTGAACTTATCCTAATATCAGCCCAAAGTAATTTGGTTCCCAACCAATAATGTTGCATTGTAGACTTAAATTCGTCCTTCCAGTGGCGAAACTTCTTAGCCCAGTCTTCCCTAAAAATGGAAAAAGGTTCCAAATAAGTGACGTGTGACATCCATTAGCTCTCATTGAAGCAATAAGGAATAAAATTTTAACCTGCTCATTGAAGCAATAGCTCTCAGAGCAGGACCGATACCAAGAAGCATTGCCCATACTCTCTGCACAATTGATATATCACTCTTTTGGGATTCCTGAACTTGTTTAGCTTTTGCCTTCGCTTTTACCTCGCTTAAGTCTTCAACAGCTTCATCACACTCCTCCGGTGAAGCTTCCTTAACCTGTTTGGCAGCCTCTTCTTCACTTCTATCATTGCCCCTGCCAAATTCAGGTTGACCAGCAGCAGCGGTGGAAGAATAACGAAGTGACTGTGGAAAACACCTAATGCCCAAAGAAGAAACAAAAACTGGCCTCCCAAAATCAACACCCGGAGCAAAGGATTTATGTTGAAGAAAAGTTGCAGCAAAGAAAATTGGTTTTGTATTGCTGGCAACTGAAAGATTTAGGTAACCTCCACTGGTAGAAACATCATTTTCAGATGGTTGACTGGTAATGCAGTCTAGTTGCTGCAAATTATTTGATTGGGGTGGTTGTTGCCCGAGCTGAAAACTTGAAAAACTCCTAATCAAGAGAGATTGTGGATTTAGGGAATTGAGGAGGACATTCTTTTTCCGCAAGATAGCTCTTGAAGCCATTCTTATAAATTTCAGTAGTGATACATCCACCTGAATTAGCCAGCCTATCCGAAGATGAGAAATAGAGGAAAAAGGAAATAAAGTTGTTCAGTACCATAGGCAGAGGAAGTAGATAATCCAATCCAAATAATATGGGCACAAGAACCACTACTCAGCAGCATACTTCCTTCCTTCCTATGAGGCTTCGCAAAGTTCAATATCTCGTCAAGCCAAGTAATAAAAACGAAGAGCAAAAGTTTAGGCGGATTAAAGTGATAATAACAGATTGAAAAGAAGGATTGGTCCAATTTTATATCCAAACAGAAGGAACAAAAGGAATTGGAAAGCAGGACAAAGCATAAAATAGAATTGTATCAACGAGCTTCAATCAATCAAAGTCTGAATATGTAGAATTAACTTGAACAAGAGAGGCGATATGGGCTGTTAAAAATAAAAATACAAAAATCTTGAAAAGGTGAGAGGGGAGATACCTTTGCACGCCGAGAAGAAACAAATACGAGTTGCTTTCAGAGACTGGACAGGTCTTGATCTTCCTCCCTCAGTCACTTGGCTTTAAATGTTACAACACAGACAATGGATCAATCGTGTAGAGTTTACTGGG
>JAOQMR010000007.1:24567973-24579044 GCA_027563865.1 Erythroxylum pelleterianum
TTCAGAGGAGTTACCCAATTAGATCAATTGGAGTTCGGCCACTGAGGTCTGTTTTGGATTAGGGGTCGGGATCAGTTTGCACCTGCATATGTTGTCATTGATTTATATTTGAATTATGTTCCGCAAAATTGTTAAGTGTTTGTAAATGATATGGTCATGAAATGACTTTATGATTCAAATGTCTTATATCTGAAATGGATCCAAATTATAATTGAATACGAATGTTTGTAATTATCGTAACTTGCAAATGCAAATGTTTTTAAATGTCGCGGGCCCGATTTGATTAGTCATTTTCCCCTCACGTGAACCTTGTTTTAAAGAAACAAAAGTTTTATGAAATGACTTTTGACTGATTGATCATTCTAACATGCCACTCTTATGGGGTACGTACTCGGATATCACCCTAGATGTCGGGTATGTGTCTTGTGGGAGTGGGGTGTTACATATGTCATCTTTGAAAATTTAAGTACATCTCATTAAAAGGTTTCGAAATGAGGTTAAAAGGATGAGCTAAGTGAACCGTAGGATTTGTGAAAAAATAAATTTTCACAAGTTTCACATGTGTAGGTTGGACCGAGTATGACATAACTGCAATACCATATGTATTGATGGCTCAAAATATTGGACTTTTTAGACTTTTTTTCATTAAGTCGGACAATATTTAATTGCATTTTTTGGTTTTTTCAATAACCTATTGATTAAGTTAAATTTGATCTAATTAAAGGTCATAAAGTGGCTCAATAAATAATCTAAATCAATTAGTTGAAGTCTAGGAGTAAAATGAATCTCAATTAGTATGAAGCAAATCCATATCAGGCATGTGATGGGAAAGCCTGATATGGAAGCTATATATAAAGGTTAAGGTCTCCTATAGTTGCTCATATATCATTCGTAAGCATATGGATTCTTTGACCTGTTAAGAGTGTTTATGTTTTGAAAAACTGTAGAAAGACTTTAACTACATATTAGTGAAAGATTCCTGTGAAGGTTCTAGAAGATTAGAGCTCATTTTGGCTGTAGAAACTACTTCGTAAGTTGGAAAGGAACCAAAATTAGATATTTCGCATTTCCTTCATTTTTTTACCCTTTCATGAACGATCTGAGACACGTAATATGGTCCATGCTATTATTAAAGTAGTTACATGATCGGGTTGTTGGAAACATGGGGTGCCCCTGCCACTCGTCGGGTCTGACATTGGGCTGATGTCAACGCTACAGTACTGCTGACATCAACACCAAAAATAGAGAATTTTTCAGAATTCTCGTAAGGGTACCCTAGGTTCTTTTGGGTCAATTTTCAAGTTGGGGGAATTTTTAAAGTGATTTGTCAATTTTCTATATTTATTACATTGGTAATTAGATTTCGTAAAAGGTTTTAAAGCCTTTTTTAGCTAATTTTAAGGGAATTTTTAAACTCCGAACTGCATATAAGGGAGACACTTAAGATTTCGTGTCTAATGTGGTAGGGTTGGTATTTGGGAAAGCTTGATAGTGCCTCTGATTGAGTTTTTTAAAGATAAAAGTCTCAAATAAAGTTTAAGGACAATGTTTTCAGTATTATGTGATTATTTGATTGTGCATTTGGTTTCATCATTTATAATTAATTTTCGCATACATTATGCCCATATAGAATGTGAGGATAACATAAGGATGTATCCTTTGTATTGATGGTCTTTTTGGATATTGGTGAGATTGCAGTCACCACAATGGCCTTTCAAGTTAGTATTTGGATTATACCACTTGCAGGTTGGGTATGTTTCTAGTCTCATATTTGGTTATTCTGCTCACAAGTGTTAGCCTTATATGATATTTTGAGATGTACATAAAGGCATTAGATGGAGGAAAGTTGTTGCTTGAATGATCTATTTACCTATAGGTGGTAGTGTCATGAGAGTTGATAGTTTGTACTCTAATCACTTTTATGTAAAGTTCTAATTGTATATATTATGGATTCCACCCGTAAGTGTTTCATAATATGTGTGATCAGATTCTTAATATAGATACTACATTAATGCTTTAAGTATCGTTGTTATCTTGTATTTATGTTGATCTTTACATTGTCTTTTCTGTTTTGCAATCACCTTTTCTATAAACAACAATGTTGTCATGATTGAAACCTTAACTGACTTCAATTTCAAGGGGTGGAAGAAGGATGTTGAGTTTTCCTTGGAGATGGTCGACATTAATATGGCGATGCATATAGAGGGACCTACTCACTGATATCAACTCAGCAACTAATAAGGTGGCTATGACAATCTGGGAGCAGTCAAATAGGATGTGTTATTTAACCATCAAGAGGTCTATCCCGGATCATCTACTTAGTTGATTACTGGACACAGTCATAGCAAAGGAGTTTATGGACAGTATTTCCTAGAAGTACAAAGTGTCTTCCTATGTGGAGCAGAGCACCTTTATTAAAGAGTCATTCTCCATGAGGTACACAGGAGAAGGAAGCGTCAAAGAGTACATCATTAGGATGGTTTACCTTCAAAGTAAACTGAAAGCACTTAATATACTCATTCTTGACACACTCATAGTGTATCAGGCACTTAATAATCTCCTATGAGAGTTTGAGATGTTGACAACATCATACATCTCTCAGAGGCCTGGGACATCAATGCCCTTATTTCTTAGTGTGCTATAGCTGAGGAGAAACTTAAAAATTCTCCTCATACAACCCTATATGCAGTCGCCAAAGGCAAGGAGAAGGTGAAGCCCCAATAGTCTAAAAGTAAGGATAAGAAACCCAAACCCTCTCCATAGATTCAAACTGGGCAATCTAACATTACCTAGGGCCTCTATGATATGAATAGTATGAGGTACTTCTTCTATAAGAAGAAGGGGTATAAAAAAGCTAATTATCTGAAGTACAAACTTAGAAAGGTTAAACAGGAACTTTTAGGTAACTTATCGACCTACATGATTCATAAATCCAACTTAGCTATAGTCACATCAAGTTCTTGGAGGCTTGATACTGGAGCTTCTATTCTTGTTGCTTCCACAATGTAGGGGTTCAGATCCATAAGAAGGTCGACTAAAGGAGAGGAGAAGCTGATGGTGAACAACAAGGAAGAGGTAGACATTTTGTATATAGGGGATGTAGGTTTGAACCTACTAGTACGGGGTTTGTACTAGTTTTTACGAAACACTTTTAATATACCATCTTTTAAACGGAATCTGATCCCTGTATCAATTTTGGATAAAGAGGGTTATCGTTTTGTATTTGATACTTCGATTGTAAATATTTCTATCAATACAAGACTTATAGGAATTGCCTTATTATCATACAGATTATATAGAATGTGTCTTACCCCTAACAAAATGTATGCTTCTTATATTGCCAAACTTGTTACTCATAAGAGAGCTTTCATAAAGGAAATATTGTACATGTTATGGCATAAATGCCTTAGCCACTTTTCCAAGGAGAGGGTTGAGATATTCATAAAGGATAACATTCTCCCAACTCTAGACTTCGGTGATTTGGAAACATATATTAATTAGTTTTGGGGTAAGATGACCAAGATAAAGAAAAAGAGGTCAACTCGTGCTTCTAGTTTATTGGACCTCATACATATAGATGTCAGTGGTCCCTATACAATCACATTATACAATGCTCAATGCTTTTTGACGTTTATAGATGAATATTCCCACTATAGTTATGCGTTTTTAAGGAAAAGTCTGAAGTTCTTGATAAGTTCAAGATCTTTAATATTGAGGTTAATAACCAGCTGAGAAAATCAATAAAGATTGTCAGATATGATTGGGCAGGGGAATACAATGGCAAACATGGGGTTGCAGGATAAGAAAAGGGTCCATTTGTCAGATATTTGGAATCAGTTAGAATAGTGACTCAGTTCACTATGTTAAGTAGTCCTGAGCAAAATGGTGTGGCTAAAAGACACAATCACATCCTAAAGGACATAATAAGGTCAATGCATAGCAGGATAACCTACCTAAATACCTTTATAGCAATGCCATCAAGACGACATTATATATCTTAAATAGAGTCCTGAGTAAATCAGTACCAAAGACGCCTTTTAAACTCTTAAAAGGGTGGAAGCCAAACCTTTCACATATTCGTGTTGGGCCAGCCTTGCCGAGGTACAGTTATATAATCCTTATGAGAGTAAATTGTAACAACTTTCAACTCATTTCTATTTCGTAGGTTATCTTGACCACTTTAAAGGCTACAGATTGTATTGTAGAGAAGAAGGGGCCAGAATAGTGGAATCACAAATGACTAAGTTTTTGGAATATAATGTCTATGACAAGGGTAGACCATCACAACCTTCAGGAGATAGTAGGATGGATACTATGATTATTTCTTATCTGCCCTTCATATAATCAGGTCCAATGTATATAAAGGCCCAAGTACCATGCCTATGTAGGAACAGGAACCTATATCTATTCAGGCAGAGGTTCCTGGGGTATAAGAACCTATACAATTAAGCAAGTTCACTAAAGAGAGGTGACATGCTATCTCATCAGATTATATAGTCTATTTGGGCGAACAAGACTTTGATATAGGACATGTTGTGGATCCAGTTACTTTTACATAAGGTGTTTCTGTACCCATGCAGACTTGTGGTGGGAAGCAATTAAGGATGAGATGCAATCTATAAGGCATAATAAAGGTACGAGATGTAACAGCCCAGACCACCCGCCCACAGATATAATCCACTTTGGGTTGTCCTTAAAGTAAAACCCATCATATTTTTTCTCTTTTCACCCTTTGGGAAAACGCATCTGTAGGGGAGAAGTATACATACCCTTATAAGGCATACTTTGTTCTCCTCTCCAACTGATGTTGGATCTCACACTCTCCAACCCCTTTAGGGCCTAGCCTAGCTGGCACAATGGTTCAAATACCAACTCTAATACCATTTGTAACAACCCAGACTAGCCCATAGATATTGTCTGCTTTGGGTTGCCTCTAGGGCCAAACCCCTCACGATTTTGCTCTTTCCACCCCTTGGAAAAACGCGTCTATAGGGGATAGGTATCCATACCCTTATCCGGCATACTTTGTTCTCCTCTCCAATTAATGTGGGATCTCACACTCTCCACCCCCTTATGGCCTAGCCTAACGGCACAATGGTTTAAATACTGACTCTGATACTATTTTTAATAGCCCAGATCACCCACCCATAGATATTTTCCGCTTTGGGTTACCCCTAAGGCTAAACCCATCAAGGTTTTGCTCTTCCCAACCCTTGAGAAAACGTGTCTATAGGGGAGAGGTATCTATACCCCTATAATGCATGCTTTGTTCCCCTCTCTAACCGATGTGGGATCTCAAACTCTTGTTACAAATGGTATCAGAGCACCCAAAGTAGACAATATATGTGGGCAGGTGGTCTGGGCTGCTACATAAGAGCTAGTTAATTTGCCTCAACATTGCATGTTTGTTAGTTGCAAATGGTTATTTAAGACCAAAAAGGACACACAAGATCAAGTTGAGCAGTTTAAATCATGATTGGTTGCTAGGGGATTCATTTAGAGAGAAGGAGTTGATTTCAATGTTCTCTCTTGTATCCTCACAGGATTCGTTTAGAGTGATTATGATAATAGTAACTCGTTATGAAATGGAGCTACATCAAATGGACCTTAAAACTGCTTTCCTAAATGGTGACCTTTATGAGGAGGTCTATATGGAGCAATCTAAAGGATTTTAGAATATTACATGGTCTAAGTATTTAGAGGTGACGTCAAAGTGGAGCACATCAGGACTGAGGAGATGTAGTCAATCCATTGACTAAATGACTTCGCCATTGTTTTTTAAACGTGTATATAGTATGAGGGTTTTAAGGTCCTCAGACAATAGTAGTTAGGGATCGTTGTATTTACTCCTTAAATGATTGTACATTTTGATGTATTATGACATTATGATTATTTATTAATATAGATGATCATCTTTATATCCTCAATAATAACTGTTCTTGTGTACGGTCATAATATATATGAAAGTCTTAAGATTTAAGCATTTTAAAGGTCATTAGGCATATATAAAGATTGACCTTAAGCCTATATCATTTAGACACATACAATTTAGTACGGATATCTATAAATTTTGCATGATATAGGGGATATAAGGTTTAATCTTATAAAGGTTCTCTAATGTAGTTTAGCATTCTGTTAGATAACATAAATGTTTTCTCTAATGTTGTTTAGCATTCGATGAGAAAAAACAAGTTTTCTCTAATGCTGTTTAGCATTTGGTGAGAGAAAACATAATTTCTCTGCTATAGTTTAGCATAAAATTGGTGAAATCAACACCTACAAACGAAA
Organism: Erythroxylum pelleterianum; assembly: GCA_027563865.1. Lineage (NCBI taxonomy): Eukaryota > Viridiplantae > Streptophyta > Magnoliopsida > Malpighiales > Erythroxylaceae > Erythroxylum > Erythroxylum pelleterianum. The sequence continues at coordinate 24,574,262 of JAOQMR010000007.1, forward strand.
ATGATATATATTAGATCATACAGGTATCATCCTAGTTTACCACTATCTATTTTCCCATTCATATTAGTAAGGTATTAAATATTCATAATTATATTGGACCTGTGTCACATATAACATATATGTTTGATATTTTTTTGTATCGAAAGCCTCGTAGGACGGAATGCTAGACTTTTATTATCTTTAAATCAAATGTTTTTTAACTTTTAAATTTGGTACAAATACAGTAGCGTGACTTAACCGAGTTTTTAAACTAATTTCAAACTTGAAACAATACTACAATTAAGTATTGTCCAAGGGAGAGAATGTTGGACTTTTTAGACTTTTCCCATAAAGTTGGACAATATTTAATTGCATTTTTTAGTTTTTCAATAACTTATTAGTTAAGTTACGTAATTTGATCCAGATAAAGGTTATAAAGTGGCCCAATAAATAATATAAGTCAATGGGTCGAGGTTCATGAGAAAAATGGATCTCGATTAGTATATATATCGGATCCATATAGAGTATGTGATGGGAAAGCCTAATATGAAAACTATATATATAAAGGTTAAGGTCTCCTACAGTTGCTTATATATCATTCGTAAGCATACAGATTCTCTGATCCATTAAGAGCACTTACATTTTGAGAAGACTATAGAAAGAGGTTAACCACATGTAGGCGAATGATTCCGGTGAAGGTCCTAAAAGATTAGAGCTCGTTTTGGCCACAATAACTGCTTTGAAAGTTAGAATGGAACTAAAATTAGATATTTTACATTTCTTTAATTTTTTACCCCTTTATGAATGATCGTGGACACATAATAAGATCTATGCTACGTGACACAAAAAACCCAAAAAAATCCCTCGTTTTTAAAGCAAAAAATGACTTTGTCTACCAAAATTTCAAGAAGAAGATGGTTGTTTTGACCCACCACCACATGAAGAGGGTTCAAAGACAACTTTAAGGGCAGTGGTGGCAATGGAAGACGTGGGAATGGGCGATAGTTTCCGAAAGGAGGAGGAGAAGGATGGTCCCAGGAAGTGGAGGAACAGTGGGCTGTGGCGGTAGGAGTTATGGTGGCGGGTGATCGATGACAAGATACATCACCATTAGTGGAATTTGATGAGCTCGATGCTCTCTAGTTAATAGGTTAATTACTTTAGTTACTCAAATTAATTAGTTAAATTAATAGGTTACTTAATTAAGTTAATTTATTAGATTAATAATATTTAAGGTTAAATCATACGAATAGGTCTTATATTTTTAATATTAATATTAATATTTCAATTTAAGCATATAAGTCCTACAATGTCACGTTAGATCCAGTTGGCAATATGAGATCTATTTCAACATTAAAATATTATAAATATGTGTATGATCATCACTGACTTGACAAAAAACTAACGACTTATATTGCCGTCACTTTTTAATTAATTTGTGGTTAATTTTAACGTTTATCAAATGTTAAGGTTTAATCAATGATTTTAAAATCGGATTGCATAAATGAGTTCGACCAAATTAAGCTTGAATGGGCCAATTTTTTGGTTCGAATTTTATTTTTAATTGTTATGAATAAAAACTGGCTAATTAAATAATAAACCGTCTGGTTTTCTCTTAATCATGAAGAATAGTAAATATGTGTTATTTTTCTTCTTCGCGATGGGTCATCGACTAGCAGAAGTAGTCTTCCTAGTGAATTTCACTAATTTGTCACTTCTAGATTTGCTTCATGAAGTGGGTGGAAAACCAATGACTCCTCTGCCGATTCAGTAAACAAACATCAATAGAGAATTAGAGCATCATGAAACCAAACAGGAAAACAAAGCATTGGAACAATGAGGTAGTATCCTAAAAATGATCATAAGAAATTACATACCCACTACAACTCAATCATCATAATAACTTGAAATCTTCCCTAACATACAGAATCATAGTGGACATCAAGGATATAACAATGAACCTTCACAACATACATAGAGAAATTGCAAAACCCAGATAGTACTGTAACACACCACTCCCGCGTGACCCGAACCTGACATCGTTGGTGATATCCGAGTCCGTACCCTCGAGGGTGGCATGCTACATCAGTCAGTCGAAACTTAGTATAAAAATTTTCTTTTTTTTATTACACTCATGTGCGTGGAAAAGAAGTAGGTAATTTGAGCTCAAGTGTAAAAGGAAGCATTTTTTTTCCGTTATGTCAAACAGTCAACAATAATTTACAATAGTCATTTAATGTACAAAAACAACAAAACCTCAATGGGCCCACTATAAAGACAAAGCATCATTTTACAAAGATTGTGGAATACACTTCTATGAGACAAAAATGCAGACGCGAACTGATCCCGACCTCTATCTTTTACTAGCATGTAGTAGGCATACTCCCGTGTCGAACGGGGTACTCTTCAAAGCCTGAAAAATAGATGTAAATTTTGGGTGAGTTTTGCGAACTCAGTGAGGAACCATCATCGATGGTTCGCCCAATTCATGTATCACACAAGCAAAGTACAGTAATAGCATAGTCAGAAATACCATATCAATCAATATATATAAGCAGATCACAATTTTATAAGGCATTCATGCCTTTTTCCCATTTACAGTATTCAGTCAAGTATATATGCAATGCACATGTGGCACTTTCCTATTTTATTACAGTGTTGTGACCGAGCGCTTAAACAGTAAACAATATTTAGTAGACGCGTCTAGGGAGTGTCTATCTCCCTTCGAGCTCGAGGCTCGTTTTCAGTGTCAGTGAGCTGCTCCGGTCACAACTGTTATCATCAGTTCATGCATTGATGTATGCAATGCATATGCCTAATTTAACCATGATTCCATCAATCGCAATTGAGCACATCAAAAGTAAGTAGTAACTGTACAATCAAGTCATGTAGCACAATCTCACACAGTAGAAGCAAGCCATCTCTCAGATTCAACAGTCAATTAACAGTCAATGTATCACAATCAATAAACAGTCTATCATATTGGTCATAGCAATAGCAAACAATTCATAATGAGCACATCAAAACACTTCTATATCATGATTCCCCATACATCGGGCCCTCCGCCCGGAATCCATAGTCAGAAGCAAACGCAATCCTAATCCCACTATTATTCCCCACATTAGACATATAATAATTGAAAGAACCATCTAGGTTACTCACCTGTACTTCCGAGCTAATACCTAGAAGTCTCAGTGACATCGGTGGATCGACACTCCAAATGTACCTCTATAACAGTTACAGTATAGAAAGATTACCAATTGCTCAATCAACACTATTTAATGATGCACATGTAGCAATTTGCAGGAGCACAATGCATGTTCATGATATTCCCGGCCCTATTCCAAAATTGTCCATCATAAAAATTCTGTCTAAAAAATTAGAAATCTAACGGCACTGTCAGTACTCAATTCGGACCTCTATAGGTCCAAAAATAAATAAAACAGTGACCAAAGAACCATTACCTGGACACCCGCCAATTTCCCATCCAAAAATTCCCAATTTCTCATAAAATGAAATTCAATATTCTACGAATCCGATGCCTCAAGAATCAGGTCAATCGGATGTCGGATGGAAAAGATATGAGCAAAAGAAGCTCAAAACCCAATAAAATAATAAAAATGAAAAATCCCTCTCACACTCGCGAGGCGTCGCCCTCGCGAGTCGGCGCCTGAAACGGCTGCGTCGCACTCACGAGGCGAGTGCCAGCTTAAAACCAGCCGCTCAAACACTCATCTCGCGATCGCGAGCTCCTGCTTTTATTCCTTCCCTTTTTCCATGTTTCCAACCGAAATTCAAATACCCATAACTCTTTGCATACAATTCAGAAAATTACAAACCATATCTCATTGGAAAGATCATGAAAACCTCTACAAGTTTCATGAAGATCATAAAAATCAATTTCACCCCTAAGGGTATCAAAAATCCAATCAATGCCACTGCCTAGTCATAGGGTTTCAAAACAGTGAAGTATTTTCCAAAATCCATAACTTCTCATTCCTTTTGCTAAAAATTACAAAATAAATACCAATTGAAAGATCAGAATGTGTCCTACAACTTTCATGAACAACATGTATCCCAATTCAATTTCTAAATAGGTCAAACAATTCACTTAATGATGTTGCCCCTACAGTTTACCTGAACTGAACAGTCATTTCCAACAAGCATAACTCCTTGCAAAAATGTCAAAAAATGGATACTTTATACCCATGAAAAGATCAAACATACTACCCTTCTCATGAAGGGCTTAAAGGCCAATTCCATCACTAACAAGCTCAAAATTGTCATGCAAGTGACTGCCCTAATCAGCAGTCAATAACCTAACTTAGGTTCAGTTTTTTGAAAATTCATAAGTCCCAATTATGTTATCCAAAATTAACATGCTATATCTCATTTTTAAGATAATTGCTTCCTCTACAACTTTCCAGAAGATCATTTGAGCCAATTAAAATCACAAAAATCTCTTAATTTGCTTCTAATCATAATGCTTACAAAACCTACACTGCTGGCTAGGTTTCACCAAAATGCACATAACCAGTCAACCTTCAACAGGTCATATCTCCTAATATACATATCGAAAAATTGCAAAATCAGTGGCAATGGACAGATAACATGATAGGCTTCAACTTTCATGAAGGCCATTTTCACTAATTCCTTCTACATAAATCTAGAAAAATCACCAAAGTTTCAGATTATCACTTTCAGATCACTGTTCATACCACCCATAACATTAACTTTCCAAGCCAAAATTCAACCTCTTTAGGCTACAATTAGATAACACCTATTTCACAAGAAATCTTAGCCA
>JAOQMR010000007.1:24614521-24632713 GCA_027563865.1 Erythroxylum pelleterianum
CAAGAAATAGAGAAAGTACTTGTTTGGGATCTAAGTCGTCAATAATAGCAACAGCGGACAACGCATCGGCATAAGCAAAGACGCCAAGACCTGGATCCAGCAGCCTGTCGTGACTGCGTTGAGAAATTTGGGATTTGAAGCTCTCAACAATCTGCCACTGATGCTGCAAAAGAGGGAAATTAGACAAAATGAGGGTATTGTTGGTGTTGTTGTTGAGTGAGAGGAGGTGATTGTGGACGTGCTTGGCACGAATATATCGGGCAGCAGCTTCTAGGAACATGGACTCGTCAAGGCATCCCCAGATGTTCTCAGGGGTGTCCACCAAATACTTGACGCGACACGCGATCCCATAGATGCGGAGGCGGGTGGGATTGAAGTTTGCAAACTTGGGAGTTTGTGTTTGGGTGGAGAGAGGAAAGGCTGAGAGAGATCGAATTTTGGATTGAACAGAAGCGATGTTAGTGGAGATGGAGTGGCAGGAAGACTTCATTTGCACGATTGAATCCGCCGAGTCAATGAGATCACGGTAGCGGTTGCCCACCAATTGCCGGAGCTCTTCCTTCTTGTCCTCGATCTGTTTTTTAGCTGTGGCTTCCACGTTCCGTATTTCCGAAATGTGCTTTGACCTGAACAGCGATTCTGCATCTCTGTATCCTCCCACCGGCCGCTCCTCCGACGATACCCTCATCATCGTCATCCTCACCGTCTTCCGTTAATTAATTTATCATCACCATCTGCTTCCCGCTTCAAGTCTGTGGAAATTTAACATAATTACCATCAAAAAAGCCAAGTTATTGTCAATTTGTCATACAAGGAAGAAACACTCAAAAAGACTCCAGAACTGGGGAAAGGAAACAACGATAACATGGGCCTCGTTTTAAAGGCCCAAAGCTCCATCTTGCTTGTCAATACAGCATCAACCTTTTGGAACAAGGGCAGGGGAATTGTTCGTTTACAATCACATGTTTGAATAATTGCAACGAATATCGTGAAATAATCCCCCAAATTATGAAATAATAAAAGCTATACACGGGGATAAATTATCATTTGTACAAAACAAAACAAAGAATTTTGTTCGAAGTTTAATAGTCACTATGAATCTCATATACAAAGTAAATGATTAGTTGAACACTATTAAAGCAATTACGTAATTGGCAACCTTTTAAGAATTTCAACAAATGGAAACTAGAAAGGAGCATCATCCTTGATATTTCTATCTTAGAAGTATCAGGTAGAAAGTAATATAATTATGTGAGAAATATGGTCTATTATGGCTCATATTCTCTATAGGCCCATATTAAATTTGATTGAGGGCTTTTCCTTAATTTAATAGTATATTAAATCTAGACTGTTAATTTAGTACTTGATGGACTTATAAGATTTAATGTTAACAGGTATATAAACTAGTCATCTCTCTATTCTAATTGAGTACATAGACTAATAAAATACAAAACGAACGTATTTGACTACCATCAAGCTATTTGCTACAAAAAAAAGGGGTTAAGGGAGATAAACTAATTCGTAATTGTTGAAAGCTCTCTCTACATCATGTCAAATTTTGCTCAAAGTAAGTGATTTGTTCACTTCATCCATGTGGTTATTATTATATTCATGATCTTAATAAGTATGAATGATTTATGTGTTGATGTTTGAATATTAAGTATAAAGACCTTTGATCGTGTTATTCGAGCTTTAAATTTATAATTTTTTTTTATAGTAGAATTTATAACTTATAAGCTCTCAAATACCACAAGTACACGATGAAGTAAATCATTTGTTAATATAGAAATCACGTATAATATGCAAAATACACAAGAAAGAGGGTTGAATTGTGTTAAATCGTCTAAGATATTAATCTTTAAAATCTTCTTGATTTTCTTTACAAATTTAGACGATTACAAAACAATGCACTTAATTTGATGAATAATGCAATAGCGGAAGATGATGACAAGGGTTGGGAAGGTGTCTGGCGCGTGCATTACATGCGCCAGATGATGATGAGTGGGGAGTGTGCACTGCACGTGCCCTGCAGTCAAAAGGAAGTTGACTGGCACGTCCGCTGGAGGCAACCTTGGGACATGCGCCCATCGTCTTCTCCACGAAAACTGCCCCCAATTTTGTTTGCCTCCAACAATTCAGAATCGTCCCACAATCCCTCGTGTTTCCACGTTTACCCAATTGTGGTGACACCAAATCAGTGACGTCGCTGACCCATAATCACCAGCGGCAAAACGCCGCTGTTGAGACATTTCGCAAGTGTATTTTTGTAAACACTTGTTTGTGAAAACAATTTCTAGATAAATGCATGTTTAAACACAGAAAAAACATATGTGATTTTCAGAACAATCAAAACCAAGAACAGTTGTAGAAATAGCTTCGGAAAAAGACAAAAACTGAAGTAAAACATATCAAAATCAACAATAATCAAGCAATGAATCCAAGTGAAATAATTAAAGGAGACTCTGATACCACTATTCGAATACAACCGTGATCGAACTACAGGCGCAGCGGAAAAACAAAATTTTACAGATTCCGAGCGGATTCCGATAATTGAATAAACTTGAATAAAATATAAAATGATTTAGAAATCGTACCTTGTTCGTTTTTCTGTCGAAAAGTCCTTGAAATTTTTTCCGATTGATCAATCACGAGCTGTTCAAGTGTCCAACTTCTGATGGTATCTACAAAGCAATTCTCAAACTAATTTGAGAGGAAGAAGACAAAAAGTGCTAGCTTCTAAAAAGCTCTTCCCTTTAAATAAAAAAAATAAATCTTTTATTAAAATTAAATTACTTTAACTATAATTAAAATCAAATTCTAATTAAAATTAATTTAATTTTAATAAAATCAAATCTCTCATATTTGATCCCCAAAGTTTCTCAAACTTTATAATTAAGTCCAACTTAATTAAATTGATTTTTCTTTCACAAATTGCTCTTTAATGTGTGACCCATTAGGTTCCTAATAAATTAGAAATGATTATAAATTATAATTCTAATTCACAATTAGAATTAGATAAATTAAAACTTCTTTCACTTTATCTTTAATTCTTCAATTAAATAATTCATAATCATAAAGCATGATTGACGTCTAACAACATGTCATGATTATCCAAATATAAGGAATGTCAAAGTGATTAACTTAATCTGTCCATGCATGACTATAATATATAATTTAATCCTTTCGTTATTCAATATTTTAATTAGACAGAGTATGAATACAGTGTCTACTCTTATCCTCCAATCATGTTCGTTCTTGCTAATTAGTAATTGATTTATAATTAAAATTTGAAAACTCCTTTTCAAATATCAATTCACTCTGGCCAGAGAATTCCATAAATCATTACTAATCAAGAACAGTAGAATATTCTTTCTAATTACTTTAGAGTGACGAATCCTATATTGACTTACTCAACTATCTACATATGGTTCATACTGTATCCAATTACTACCAACTGAATTATTCTAGGATGATTTATAAGTAACATTAAAATACTGTAATTCCGACACTAGATACCTTGGTAATCTCAAGTTTGAGAATCAATTATACAATCATCATTATGAGATAAGTCATCGACACATAAGTAATATTTCATCCGGAATTCTCATACTCGGGTTAATTCCAGTGACTTATTCTCTAACAATAGCCCCACACATTAGTTTAAGTATCTCTATATTTTAATTTATGAGATTAATTACTTTCTTCATAAGAAAGAAACATAATGTGTGCTAGTTTTACCGTTTCAACAATATCCAGTCTTAATGAAATTACAACTAAGAATATTTAGGAATAACACATAAGTGTAAATCGAATCTTATAATTATGATCTCATCATAATTTCAATTACACAGTAATTATTCCAAGATTTTATCTTTAATATTAAAACATAAAATATTAATTAAATTAATACATAAAGATAAATAAAGCCTTTTTATTAACTCAAATAATGTCATACATTAATTTGCATCAAATTGATTGGCTGCAAGGCCATAAACTAACAAACATAGTGCGTAAATACTCAATAGACAAAATTAAATGAGCCAAAATAGACAAATTCTGGTTTGAAAAAAAGAGAAATAGTAGGAAGGTAGCAACAGCCATAGCCACAAGTTGTGCTGCAGTTTGTACATATATTGATCTCAAATACGCGGAAGAAAGCAAATTAAAAATGTTACAGTGATTCTAAATATATGGCCAATATCAAAATAGAGGGGAAAAACTGAGATGCAGTAAGAGAGAATTTTGTTATTATGAAATTGATTCTTATCTCACCGATGCCAATTATAGGCCTACAAAAGCTATATATATAGATTAATACATATATAGCACTTGTACAAGATAAGGAAGGAAATATTTCAATTTTATATACTGTAACTCAAATACGAAAGAAATATCATTACTATCAGATGGAGTTTCCTTTATCTAATAAACTACCACATCTAATGAACTACCAATAATTTGTTACTCTTTGGAATTCCTTGTCACCAACTATATTTCTTTTAATAATTTTATGAGTACAATCAATCTTATCACTCTATGATTTATAGGACTTCTTATAATCATCCTTATCACTCCATGATTTGCTAATAGTATCATCCTTATCACTTAACGGAGGTTGTAGATTGTTAGTATCCCCCTGCAAACTAATTCGGGGTTAAAGGCACAATTTGTTGCAAAAATATGTGAGGGTAGCCTTGGACACAGGTTTAGCGAATCTATCAGCAACTTGTTTATTAGAGGACACATGTTTAGTGACAAGTAATCCAAGTGCAACTCGTTTGCATACAAAATGGTAATCCAACTCGATGTGTTTGCTCTGAGCATGAAAGACAAAATTGATTGTCATGTATAGAGCACTGATATTATCACAGTAGAGGACTGGCAGAGATGAGAGAGAGATGTGAAGATCTTGAAGAATATAAGTGAGTCATGTAAGTTCGGCAGCAGTATTAGTCATAGCACGACACTTAGCTTCAGTACTAGAGCGAGAGAATGTGTGTTGTTTCTTAGCACACTGTGAAATGACATTTGTGCCAAGAAAATTACAGTAACCAATGGTAAATATCCTTATTGTAGGGCAGCCATCCCAATTAGCATAAGAGAAAACAAACAATTCAAGAGTTGTATTATAAGTGAGGTGTCAACTAATGTAAAGTGTTCCTTTCAAGTATCGAAGGATTCGTTAAACCAATTCCAATTGAGCAACTGTAGGAGCATGCATGAATTGTGAAACATAGTTGACATTATAGGATAGACATGGACCCGTCAGTGTGAGATATTGGAGAGCACCAACAATTCCTCAAAAGTGACTAGAATCAGTAGTAAGAGTAGTATCTATAGCAGGTTTGAATTTAACCACTAAAGGCATAGGTATGGGCTTGTAATGAAGTATATTGGATCGTTCAAGAATGGTAAGTGCATAGTGGGACTGGGATAGATATAGCTCATCTGCTGTGCTAGAAATCTCAACACCAAGAAAGTGATGCACCAGACCTAAATCTTTCATAAAGGACTCACAACTCATAATTTGAATAAAAGAGGAAACAAGCTCTGTGGATGACTCTGTAAGAATCATATCATCAACGTAGAGAAGTAAAACAAGTGAACCTTGATCAAAATGAAAAATAGAAAGAGAAGCACCAACCAAAGTACAAAATAAACCATATGATATAAGAAATTCACTAAGTCTATCAAACCAAACATGTGGTGCTTGTTTAAGTCCATACAAAACATGCTAGAGCTTACATACATGCATAGGTTTCTATGGATCACTCATATATATATATATAGACAACTGCCGGGTATGACTGATCCATATATATATCTTCAACGATGTTGCTATGTAAAAAAACATTTTTAACGTCGAGTTGATGAATGGACCAATGTCTCATAAGAGCAATAGTTAAGATGAGTCAAATTGTACCTGGTTTGATTATAGGAGAGACCGTTTTTGTGTAGTCAATACCATTAATCTGATGATATCCTTTGGCGACTAAATGTGCTTTGAGACGATCTAATTTACCATCAAGCCATATCTTGGTCTTAAAAATTCATTTGGATTTGATTACATACATATCTGGAGTGTCTGGAACTAATTGCCATGTTTCATTTTGATGTAGTGCAACAAGTTCATCAAGCATAATAGCTTTCCACCCAGGATGCGATAAGGTTGATTTAATATTTTTCAATTCACAAGGTATTGTAGCAGACGAAGTTACTGTCAAGGCATATTTAGGATTTGGCTTAAGAACTCCAAGTTTGGACCTGGTTATCATGGGATGAGTAACTGGTGCTTCTTGAGGTGATGTTGTATTTATAGAAGGAAGGGACTCAGGTGCAGGCAAGTGGTCAGAACATAAGTCAGTCAGTAGTGTAGGTAGATTCGGACCTTCAGAACTCTGATGATTAAAGACAGGCTTAACATCATCGAGCTCAGGGGCATCATATGGTGAATTTGGTATAGATTTTGAGCCATAAATATCAACAGATGGTAATGAAATGGAAGTCGAAGCAGACATTTGTGAATGACTATATGAAGCAAGAAGATTGTTAGAAGAAGGCAACCAACAATCAAATATGTTAAGAGCACGTGATTTAGAAGTGGAAAGAGATGAAGACTTAAAAGGAAAAATAGTCTCGTCAAACACAATATGATGAGAAATGAAAATTTTGCGATTAGGTGGATGGAAGCAATTGTATCCTGCTAAAACACAAAAGACAATTTTAGGGTCAAATTTATGGTTTCTTTTATCCCATGTATATGGAAAACATTTAGAACCAAAAACTCGAAGTGATGTGTAGTTAGGATGAGTTCTATGTAACATGAAATATGGAGTGTCTAACTAAAGAGATGAAGATGGTAACTGATTAAAAAGAAAAATTATTGTCGTAAAGGCTTCTACCTATAAAAAAAGAGGTGCATGACTATATGAATTGGGAAAATGTATACTTAACTAAATGTTGAATGCCGGACTTAGATTCGATGATTGTAATAACTGACTATGTATATTGAATGAAAGTGATTGATAGCATATTATGTGAAATGTTGTAATCCATCACATGATATGCATGATCAGATAAAGGGTTGTGATCAGAGTGACCAATGTGAAAAGAGCTTAAAACTCATAATGTACACAAAGAGCCGTAGACTCAATAATTAATAAGTTTTGTATCTGAAATGAGTCCAGTATCCACAACAAATACGGGCAGTTAAATAGGCACTCGGTCACAACAAAGTAAAAATGAAAGTGAGTCTCATGTGCATTCGCATATATATTTTATGAAGAGCTTAAAGCTCATAATGTACACAAAGAGCCGTAGACTCAAAGATTAATAAGTTCAGTATCTACAATGGGTACTGAACTATATCTGAAATGAGTTCATTATCCACAACAAATACGAGGCAATTAAATAGGCGCTCGGTCACAACAAAGTAAAAATGAAAGTGAGTCTCATGTGCATTTGCATATATATTTTTACATGTGTTCATAATATTGATTACAAATAAATGTTGAAGTGTGTTATTATAATGATGTGTAATACTTGTGTACATATTGAAGATACGAAGAATTAAGATAAATGATTGGATTTTTAAATGATCATATGAAGTTTATGTATTCATAAGGTGCTTATTGAAAGAAGTTTATTAAAATCGAACCAAAACATCAACTGTTTTAAAATTTTTATAATCGACTAAGATGATTCAGTTAAATTTTTTAATCACTGCATTGAAGTTTTCGATCTACGAATAAAATAATCAATTGTAGCGAATCATACAAGTGTCAACTTGATTCAATTCATTATCGTCTTATTAGTAATGTAAATTAAATTTGCAATTTACCATTTTAACCACCGGCTTAAAGATCCAATCATATCTTTTCCACTTTAACTGAAACACGTTGTTATTTTAATAATTGAGGTTTCATCTACCAAAATGTTTCAAAATGATAAGGAAACTAAACTATTTGGCGACGGAGGTGCTAAGGAAGCACGCAATAAGCTATTGACATTTGACCATGTGAATTCTAAATTGTAAATCCTACACCCACTTGGGGAAATATGAAGCAAGTTGCCATTTCTTCAATATAGCTAATCATAGAGCTCTATTGTTTCTTCTAAAGCTATTATATAAGCCATGCGGGGTCTCTGCTACTCACGTAGAAACTATAAAATGCACTTTTTGAATTTCACGTTTTTTAAATCTCTCGTGATATTCATTTTTATTGCCCAAAATATTACTAATATTTTTTTGGTAAATAAAATATTACCAATATTATTTAACATAAGACCACTAATTGTATTTTTGTTATTGGGCACTAAGCCTAATAATTCATTGGGATGACAATGAGTTGGTCTATAAATCAGCCCTGTCAATTTTGTAAAATATTTAAAATTTGTAAAATAACGTCTTTATTTAATTACGCCAGGACCTGAGCTGCCTAAGCTCAGACCTATCAAAAGCTCAACTAGCTTATAATAATTAAGCCTCGGGTCGGTCTGAACCTAAGCTTAACTTATAAGTCGATCCATTGAAAATACCTAAATTTTAGTTCATAAATCAACCTATTGTTATCCCTAGCAATGTGTACGGATTCATTTATTTTTTTCTCTTTTGCAAAGTCTTCTCAAGATAGTGTTGTATTTTTTTAAAATTTGTATTACATGTATTAATTTTATTTTTTATTTAGAAAAATTTTAAAAACAAATTGTTTATTTGGAAAAGTTATTTAATGAATCGATAACTTTAAATTAAGCTACAAATCAATTTAATCAATTTCCTTAAACAAAGTGAATCTATTTCTTTCCCACCAAAATTTAATTGACTTCAAAATGTTAAGTTATACCTCGATGGGACTTGGAAGTTGGATGGAAGGCAACTTTTAGGTTGTTCCTTTTCAAGCTTGACATCAATTATAAAGCTAAAAGAAAGAATATTGAATCAGATATCTTTTAATTATTGACGAGTTTGTGATCTCAAACACTTATCACTTTAGTCGTTTAGGATTGGCCACAAATAACAGATAAGATCTCCATCAGAAAGGTAGTGAATTGGAGCAACCAGGTACTATCTAGGACAGTACTTATTGACCCTTTTTTAATATTAGTTTCTTAGACCCCATACGTAAATAAAAAATTTACAAATCATTTTATATATTAAAAAATTATTTAACATATAATAAAATAATTTTTTTTGAGGGGGAAAAATAAATTATTGTTATAAATTATTAACAAACCCAATAGCTGCTATAAGTTAGTGTCTCTTCCAATTTATATTTGAATGTGATCTCGAATATGAAAAGATGAGGCCAATTGTTACGTGAATGAGATCACCTTCTAAGTTTCAATAGTTGTTTCATTTGACTCTAGAGTGCGTTCGGTTGGTAGGATAAGTGTTCAAGATAATATTTGCAATATTGTTCAATTATATAAATTCTTTTTATTATATTTTAATAATTTTTTATTTATAATTTAAAACAATATTGTATTAAAGCTTTAAAATTTTAATTGTATATTAATTTGAGTACAAAGAAATAAATGCAGAATTAATGAAATATAATAGATAAAATTGTATGATAACTAGATAATAGTATAAGTAATAATTTTTTAAATATGAGAATTAAAATAAAAAATATCACACCGTAAAAAAAACTATAGTGTATTTAACCATAATTTTTTATAAGAAACTCTTCAATTTAAGAACTTGCAAATTAAAAATTTTGTAATTTATTTAAATTTTATTATCAAAAATAAAAAGCAGTAAAATTTATAAATATTAATTAAATTATTATTTTTATACAATTAATAGTTTAATTAATTAAGAAACTTATTATCATAAAAAAAAATTGCTTCATTTGTGTCTATCCAAATCCTAATTGGCTTTTGCACGAAAGTTGTAGGGACAAGTCGTTGTCAGGTTCTTGCTTTTCAACCTTTAACGCATTGGACTATCACCATGACCAACAACTTATCACCTCCTTGGACTATTAACCCCATAAGATAAAGGACAAATTCAAAAGGAGTTTTACCATTAAACAACATTATTTTTTCATCAAACATGAGTTTAAAGATTGTTCAATTATGTCTTATGATTAAAATAATTTAAACATTAAATAAATTATTAAATAGTGTTGGATATTATAAAATTGGGTAGAGAATCTCCGCTCTTTCAAATGACCAAGTACTGTTTAAAATATATGATTTACAAGTTATTTAAAAATAATGATTATAACTTTTTATTATAAAAATTATCAATTCACTTACCTTTAATTTAAAAAACACTCTTAAAATAGTACATAGTGCCTTAAAAGAGGAGAATTTGAATAAACATATTTAATAAGCACTTGGTACGTCCTTAGAGAATGTCTAAATAACTTAATGACATTATGAGGTAAGTTAATGTTAAATAAAATTGTATAGAGTACATTTGGACCAACTTTTCATGTATAACCTACCCCAAATGTTGCCCAAAAAACGACTATATAGAAGCTTAAAGTTTGGAATAATGCACAATTAACTACACTACATATGGTTCCAACTCACAATAGCTCAATTAATTATACTTTGCGACTATGATTGTGATATAAATTAAGTTGCACATTTTATGTAGTACTTGATACGTCTGTATTACATTAGTATTCATAATTATAACGGGCCATCGATCAGTGATTAGAGTGAGTTTTTAAAAACTTTTATATATTGAAATTTTAAGTTTTTCGAGTCTCATGAATTTTTCAATTTTTTTGAATTTCTAAAGTTATAAATTAGTTTTTGAAAATTTTTATTTATCAAATAGTTTATTTTTAATATAAATGATTTGTAAATTATCAACTAATTAATTTTTTTAAATTTAATATCTAACCATTTAAAACTTTCATAAAATTTTTAAACTTTTTAAAATTAGACAACTTAATTTAAAATGTCATGTTAATTAATAGTTCCTAGTATTGTATTTTTTAATATAACTAACATAACACGTCAAAATTTATATTTAAAAGGATGATATAACTCCCAATTTGAGTTCAAATAGATTTTGAAATTTATTTAACAAAGGCATTAACAATTATATATTTAAAATGCAATTGCTTGTTTGATATTAACGATATCATATAATTCTTTAAAATTGATTATATCAATAAAATAGACAATTTTTTGGAATTAAATGATTTGATTTTCAAATTTTTGAATAGTTAATTTTTTAAAATTGTTAATTTATAATTTATTATCTTTCAATAATAACATCCAGTAGAAATTTAACTAATTCGTGAGGTTTAAAGAAGTCTAATAGTACACAGTCATACTCTTAACTTAAAAGGTAAAATCTTTATAATTTATAATTTATTCGGATGTAATTGTTATAATGATAAGTCATGCATCGTATAAAAAAAAAGACCATATACGTGGTATAACGGTATAAGATCCACCGGGTTTTTACGAGGTATAAATAAGGTCAACAAATTGATAATAAATAGGCATATTTTATTTTTTTAATTGGAGTAAAGATATAATTTAATTTCTCTTGAAACGATGCGTTTGGATGTTATGGAGAGACTTTCAGGGGGAGAGGTCTTTATACCATCAGTCCCCACCAAACTCTCATTCCAAAGAGAGGTGTCTCTTTTGACCACGTCTCCGTCACCGTCACTTAACGGCGTCAATAATTGAGAAGCGACGGCGTTAACGAACTCCGTTCTATCTTTCGGTCACTCGGTTAGTCCCCCCTCTCTCTCTTAAATGGGGATCGAAATGCTAGTGCCTCTGTTTTGGATGGGATTTGACGAGTCTCCTTTTAGGTGAAATTCGAATCTCTTCAGGTTTTTCTTTTCTTTTTCTCATAAATTTGCCTTTTTCAGGGTTAGGGTTCTGTTACTGGTGGATTTTGATCCCTTTGAATATACCTTTTATCTGCCACTATCGGAGAAATCTATAGATTCTTAGGGTTGTCGATGTTTTTTCTTTTCTTTTTCCTTCTTTTATGTTTTCAGCTTGTATGCTGTTTGGTTGCTGCAGGGAAGGTGTACATGGATATATAGAAATGTTAATTTCAATCTTAGGAGCGCTTATTGAATTAGGTATCATTTAGAATTTGAAAATTTCCACTTTGGACTTATGTTAAGCCTTATGGATTTGGTAATCTACTAATCTTGTCATTGCTTTAATATCATCGAAAACTTTAACAAGGGAATCGAAAGTCACTTCCGATGGATGTTTTCTTCTGGGTTTTGTCGGCAATTGAACTATGAGGTCGATATTGTTTCTCTCTTTGTGATTTCTTACGAGCTTGCAGATTGTAAGTTGAGCTGTTAGTATCAAGGTTTGGTCATAAAACCGACAGGTCTCTGAAGAAGTTACTGATGTTGTTTTGTTTTGTTAATTTCAGGCGTTGATGCTTTGATGGTATTGGTGTCAGTATTTGCTTTCTTCTGAATTTGTTTCATGAATCTTGTGAAGTTGTTGTGGTTGGAAGTTTTGGGCTTTTGAATCATGAAGATATTTATGAGTTGCTTATTTGGTTTTGTTGATTGATTGAGAAGGAGTGTTTAGTTTCTTCAGTAAGATGTCAGTGGGTTTCTTGTAGCGGTGGGATGATTGCAAATTAAAGATTCATTACCAACAAAAGTGAAGGAGAGTAAAAGAAAGCAATCATGGGGGAAGCTCTCTTGACAACTTTGTCAATTGAGAATTATCATCCATCTACACTTTTGTCGATGGATTCCGGTGCCCTCACGCACGATGAATTAGAGAGAGAAATAAATCGTTCAGTTATTCTATCTCGGCCACCTGATATCAACCTCCCTCTCTCCTCTGAACCTAGTCCACCTCCTCCACTGACATGGAATGAACCTTGTGACATTTTTGATGCTGGTCTTGGGCCTCAAAGTTACGAGGCTGAGACAGTTGTTAATATCCCAAAAGTTACCAAGAAATTTTCAAAGCGACTTGATAGTGTTTGGGGCGCCTGGTTCTTTTTTAGCTTCTATTTTAAGCCTGTTGTGAATGAGAAATCAAAAGGCAAGATAACCAGGGACAGCAATGGCATATCCGGGTATGATAAATCAGATTTGCAGCTCGATTCATTCTTGGTACAGCATGACATGGAGAATATGTACATGTGGGTTTTCAAGGAAAGGCCTGAGAATGCATTGGGTAAGATGCAACTGAGGAGTTACATGAATGGCCACTCTCGACAAGGGGAGCGGCCTTTTCCATTTAGTGCTGACAAAGGCTTTGTCCGATCTCATAGGATGCAGCGGAAGCATTATCGGGGTCTGTCTAATCCTCAATGTGTTCATGGCATAGAAATTGTTCGATCTCCCAATCTCATGAGTCTAGATGAGGAAGAGCGGAAGAAATGGATGGAGCTTTCTGGCCGAGACATAAATTTCACCATTCCTCTTGAAGCGAGTGATTTTGGCTCATGGAGAAACCTTCCAAACACAGAATTTGAGCTTGAACGCTCCCAATTTACATTGAAGAATAATGGAAATTGTCACCCGAGAAAGTTGCTAAATGGTACCAGTCTAAACCTCTCTACTCAATCATCAGATCATAGCAACAGTGACAGTATTGACCTTTCACCTGGCTGCAACAAAAGAAAGAAGGACTATTTAGCTAATGGGAATGATGACGAATGCTTGCCGAATAACTTGCATTGTGAAAGAGTTGATATGAATCTTCATCCGGTTGAGCCAGCATGGTTGAATGAGTTCAGTGGGGTAATGAAGAATGTATATGGACCTGTTACTGCTGCAAAAACAATATACGAAGACGACGAAGCATTCTTGATCATCATCAGCTTGCCCTTTGCCGATCTTCACAGGGTAAAGGTAACCTGGAGAAATACTAACACACATGGAATTGTGAAGATATCTTGTATAAGTACAGCCTGCATGCCATTTGTTAAGAGACATGATAGAACATTTAAGCTAACTGATCCAACACCGGAGCACTGCCCTCCCGGGGACTTTGTAAGGGAAATTCCTCTTCCGAACCGCATACCAGAAGATGCTAAACTCGAAGCATACTGCGACGAGACAGGAACAATGCTAGAAATCATTGTACCCAAGCATCATCCAGGACCAGAAGAGCATGAAGTTCGGGTATCCATTCGCCCTTCCCCTTGGAGTGAACGGGCATTTGTCGATCTGAAAGAGACATTAGTTTGAGAAGAATTATGGATGGTTGGTGCTTCTGTTTGCTAACCTTAATCTATGAATGAAATCTGCTTCTTTTTTTTTTCTCATATTACATGAATTTGCAATTCATTTGTGGAGTCTTGTAGGTGGATAGTAAGGTGGTTTATCTTTGGCTTTCTCGACTGAAACATCCTTACTCCTAAGGTGGAGAAAGAGGAAAAAGAAAAGATATAAAAATTTTACCCTGTGTTGTTTCAAGCGTTAAGTTCTCTCTATAAATATGCCACTTTATTGTTATATGATCTTGTGTTCTACGTTCAACTCCTTTTTGTGCTTGTAATTTACAAAATTTGTCAATACAAGATCCATATAAAAAATTGATTTTTAAAATTATAAAAAAACTTATTTTAATCTTTAATTTTTTTAAACTTTAATTAAAAACATAATTGTAAAATATACAGAACATAAAGATTAAATTTTATAATATAATTTTTAAACTTAAATTAAATTGATTAAATATAATTTAAATTAAAACCTAACCCCATTTTCACCCAAGTCAAAATTTAAAAATTTTAATTAATTCAAATCAATTTTAAAAATTAGTTTAAATTATTATATTTCAAATAAAACTTAATATGTAATCTTAATTCTAATCCAAATTGCCAAAAAGAAAATTTAAAATTGACTTAAGGTGAAACTTGGGTCAACTTCTTAAACCTTGATCACATTAAAATCATTTTTAGTCATCCAAGCCCTTTGATTTGAAATTAATTAATTCAAATCAATTTTAAAAAGTGGATTAAATTATGGTTCTATCTAGCTAGGGATTGTAAAATTAGGTGGACCCAATTTTGGCCCGGGTCGACCATGGTCGGCCCCATGGGACCATGGGCTGGCCATAGGTCGACCATGGTCGGCTCGATTAGACCACGGGCTGGTCACATGTCGATCATGGTTGGCCCGACTGGACCACGTGGGGCTCAGCCCGTGACCCAATTATTTGTTCAAAAATGACGTCGTTTTTTACTTTTTTCTTAAAAATATATATATGACGGATCAGGTTTGGCTAGGCCCGCCTACCCATCCCGGCTGGCCGGGCTACGAGCCACATGGACTGAGAGTTCGTGCAGGGTCGGGCCATGAGCAACCCGATCCCGGTCCGACCCATTGATATCCCTATGTTTGGTAATCAGTTGATTGCATTAGTTGTTGGCTGATAGCTAATTATTTCAGCTGATTTGACTAGCGGATTGCATTCGTTGTTTATTAGAGATGTTTGGTAAAATTAGTTGCTTAGTATTAACTATTTATGTATAAAATGACTTATGAGGACACAATTTAAAAAAATTATAAGAGTATGAATATTATATATCTTAGCATTTCGTTGAATATACTTATAAGAATTTAGATTTTAGATATTTAATTCTACAAAATTTAAGTTTATAACTCTAATAAAAAACATAGAACATATAATAATAATAATGATGATGATGATGATGATGATATCCAAACATAAAATATAACAATCTAAATGAAGTTTAATAACACAATTCAAATAGAGCAAAAGAAATGAACATCATCATTTAAAGCAAAGGTTTATAACAATTTAAAAACGACGTCTAACTGCCATTAAACTATAAGCAATATTATCACGAATAGTTGTCATCTCCCGAGTTCTTTGTTCTTCAATGACTTCTTGTGTAGAGTTAACTTCAACATCTTGAAATATATTTAGAGGTATGAATTTAGGATCTTGATCGATGATATTAAAAGTCGGGTCGCCAATTGTTCTTCTAATATAGTTATGCAAAGCAAAAGCTGCACAAATTATTATATTTTGATCCATTAATGAATGTTTAGGCATTTTCTCCAAATACAACTTCTCAATGATGAATGAGCTCGATTAAAAACTTCTCAAGATCCTCTTGAATTTGCAGCACGAAACTTTGATTGATGATACCTTATCTTTGGGTAAGATGTCAAATATCCTTCTCTTTTCGGATAACCTTTGTTAACCAAGTAATATTTACCTGAGTTTCTTTAGAAGCAATATAATTAGTATAAATGATATCATAAAAAGTCTAAATTATGAATAACAAATCCTACAAATCTTAAAATTACCTATCGGTAGTTTTGGAAATTTAAGTCTCGGATTACCGATTGTATCAAGAAAAATACAAAAAATCATGTGTTGATCCCTCCCAACCCACTAAGACATATGTAAATAGTAAGTTAAAGTTACATGCTGCCAATACATTTGTTGTTGTTATTCCTTTTTGTCCTTTATATCTCTTTTGATCCTCCTCTGCAACAACTACCGCTATATGTATACCATCAATAGCTCCAATGTAATCCTAATATAAAACGATAATCATAAGATGATAAAACAAAATTTTTCAATAGAAAATATAATGAAGGAGGAGGAAGAACATAATCAATTACCTTAAATTGTGGCATATATCTGGCATCATTGGCAATTTGTAGCGGAATGTCCTTGAATTCAGGATCTTTTGATACGAGTATATCTCTTGAAAATCCATCCATAGCAGTCAAAACTTCTTTAAAAACTCTACTCACAGTTTCACTAGAATGTTGAAAGCGCTCTTGGGTATCTCTATTAAAGGAACCTTTACTTAGAACATACATAAATAAACCAACTTTCTTGAAACTAAACATCATATCCAAAGGTCTTAAATCATAATTTTTTTCCAAAACCATACATAATTGATGAAATGTATTTTGATTCATCCTAAAGGTATTAAAATACTGTTTTTCATGACCATTCAATAATTCATTCATCCATAGTTCTCCTATTTGATAGGAAGTCATGCATCGTTCTTTGTATATGTGGCTAAAAAAATACAAACTCATATAACCCGCTACACGAGCCACCGAATCCCAAAACTTATTCTCATTGTCCAAAAATTGCTTCATTTGCAGAAGTTGCATAATTTGCATAACATTATCATTTATACCTACAGATCAATAAGTAAAATTATATTGTAAATAAACAAGACACTTATATATCTAAATATAAAGAAGTAAATAATATAACACGTAATAAAATTCTAAATTACCAACAAGATAACATAATATAATAAAATAAGCTAACCAAGTTCATAATGTCTGAAAACACACCATGTCCACATAAGTGTACAAATAATAAAAACAATAAACTAAATCTAGTAATGGATAGATAGAAACTATGTTTAATGTTTTTTATGTTTGTCATACTCATACATAAACTTTTTGTATTCAACTCTCTTTGTATCATTTGGTAAACCAAAACAAATGGACCTTCTTTGCAGATTTTCAATCAACATGCAAACAAAGTAAAATTCAAGAGTAATAGTCTCAAAACCAGGCAAAGTACATAATTTTCTGAAAGCATTCGTAACATCATGATATGACGCACTAGCACTAGCACTCTGTGATGCACCAATATGTAGGAAAATCCCGGGAGGTACATCACATGTACCAGGTGCGGAAAACAAAACTTTTTTGTCACCGGGACTTCCCGAACCCAGGATCCAGGTATCGGTATGAAGACATCAACCTAAATAGCCAAAAGAGACTATCTCTAAAGATGATCCACGCAGAGATCAGAAAACCTAACCGGGTTAAACCCTTTTAACCCGGGAATAGCTAGAACAAATTAACGACTGCTAGATCGTACCTTTGTCCTGGAGAGCTTAAGAATCGATGTTGAAATCCTTGCTTGAGAGAAGAGAGAATCGTTAGTAATGCTTAAGAGAAAAAGAATGTGAAAACCATTTCCACCTTTTCGTAACACTTAAGAATTTGTTCTTCTCATTGCAAAACCAACGAGAGCTTCATCCGGCCAGCCACCAATTCAGCATATATATATAAGTCTTTTACTTTTAAAAGACCAATTAATAGCTTACAAATGGTGGCACACCAATTAAGATCATAAATGAGTGTAAAAGTTTGACTTTTCAAACTTTTAAACTCCTCTCTCCTCATGTAAACGGCAATGGGTTTAATTATATATATTATTAATTAATTAATTACTTAATTAATTAAGATATATATAATTGCT
>JAOQMR010000007.1:24646723-24657132 GCA_027563865.1 Erythroxylum pelleterianum
CCGCATAACAATTGGAATTCCCCGACTAAAACAGATTAGCTACTCATAACGAAATTAAACAAAACAGAATTCTTAATTAACATAATCTAAATAACATGGGAAAGAAAGGAAAATTATAAAACTAATAAAACGAAATCTGGAAGTTCATCCACGCTGCTGTTCCCTCTCGGCTGTTTATTTTCCTGGCGGCCGCTGTCTAAGATTTTCTTTTTTTTATTGCGTTCCTTTTTCTTCAATTGAAAGCCTCTATTCTTTCATTCCACGTCAGCCCTCTCTTCATCCACTGTTACGCTAATTTTTGGGCCCATTAATTGCCGTCACATACGTTCATGCGTGAATCTCCTCTTGATTAATTTGTTGATTTCTTTTATATCATTTGTTTTAGCGTCCAATACGTTGTAGCTCTCCTTTGTTTCTTGACTGATCACTTGCCTTACGCTCTCCACTTTATTGATTTATTTTCCTATGCGTTGGCCTTCAATTTAATGCCCATCTGATTTTCATTTGTTTTGCGTCAAATACGTTTTCCTCCAGCTCTCATTGCCCATGCGTCGTCGTTCTCCCTTCCTGATGCATAATGCCTCATTTTAATTTGCAACTCTGCTTGTGCTTCCACGTGTTGCTGGTGCTTGAAGCCGCACACTCTTCTCTTCATGTGCGTGATTTTGCCTGCCCATTTAACTCATTTTACGTTTATTTCCCTGTGAAGTGCGCTTGATTAGACAATTAAGTCTCCACTTAATTCCAAGTTGTTGTCCTATGCGTGTCAAACCTATTTTCTCCACAGTTGTAGATGTCCAGCCCTCCCAGCTGCTATTGCTTGATTTTATTGCTGATTTCTCCTCTTAATTTTTCACGTCATGCAAAAATTATAATTTCCTATAAGGAAATACTAAATCAAGTTAAGTCCCAATAATTAAATCAATGAGAGAGTTAAAAAGGAATAATTAAAACATAAATATTAGACAAATATGCACTTATCAGGTCCAATGGCGAAACCAGTGGGTGGGTTGGATAGATCGAGAGATGGCGAAGAGAATGGTGTGGTCGAGGTCAAAACATGACCATCAGAAAAAATTATGACGACTGGGGCTACGGTGGTGCTGCCGCAGGCGGTGGCTGTAGGACAATGTGGGTGTTTGGTGGTGGCTGGAGGAGTTTCCATGCTCTTCCTGGTCATGTTGGCTGGAAAAATTTAAAAGGATTTTCTCTCACTAAAATCTCTCTAAAACCATCCCTCCTTAAACCCTCCCTAAACCCTAAACCCTAAACCTTAAACCCTAAAACCCTAAACCTTAAACCCTAAACCCTAAAATCTTAAACCTTAAAACCCTAAACCCTAAACCCTAAACTCTAAACCCTGAAACCCTAAACCCTAAAATCCTAAACTCTAAACCTTAAACCCTAAACCTTTTTTTTAAGAAGGTAACATATATATTAATTAAAAAGGAAGGTTCATACAAGAGAGAAGCTATGTATAAAGTAAAACAAATAGCCACAAACGGCTCTCAAAACAGAATAAATAAGCCACAGACGGCTCTCAAAATATTAAAAAAAAAGCCACAAGCAGCTCTCAAAACAAATCAAAGCCACAAGCGGCTCGCGATACAAAACAAATTAACTATATAGAAAGCCTTCAGATATGTCGCTGAAGAACAGGTATCTAAAGATGAGTCTCAATGCCGAGAAGCTAGGAACGGATAAGCTCAGTGATGTCCTCAATAATGTCGTGGGTGGATCGGTATCGCTTACTGAAGATGCGGTTATTCCTCTCATACCAAAGAAAGTAGACAGTGGCTGAGAGAACTAACCGTGAAAGGAGGTGTCGGTAATCCTTATGCCGGCAGAGATGAGTGCAAGCCTACTAAAGAAGAGAAACTCAAGAGGTCGAAGGCCAAGCAGTGTGGGTCTTCATCAAGAGGTGATCGTGTGTCTCCGTAGAAGTACCACAAAACACACAACTCGAAGAGGCTAGGATGCCAAAAAACTGGAGCCTATCCATGGTCCGAAGACGCTCCTGTGATGCCAACCAAAGGATGAAAGAGTGTCATGGAATGTGCCCTGGGAACCACAATAAATGGTGAATCGGATCCATTGGACATCAGGTTCGGAGAACTTTCCAGGCAGAGTCGACAAAGAAGACTCCTGATTGGTGACCTTTCCAAACCCAACTATCGGAAAGCTGAAGCTGTGGTCAAAAGCAAACTGAGTCCCAAATCTGTTGTAGCTCACTGCTCCCCTCCAGAAAACCCACTTCCCATCAAGAATGATCTCTGAGACCCTAGCATCCCATGAGAGCCCAGTAGAGAAGAGATCACGAAAGGAGAAGCGATCACATAGAGAACCCTGATCTGGTAACCAATAATCCTGCCAAAGGGAAGTATCTCTCCCATCACCAATACAAACTATAATAAGGCCTCTGCACCACTCTCAGCTCAATAGAATTTTTTGCCAAACCGAGGAAGAGCTTGACGGGACCCGGATATGACAAAAAGATCTACCCCGCAGCAACACTGCATGTACCCACATGGTCCATGTAGAAGATCTGTCTGTGAATAGTCGCCACACATACTTAAGCATGGCGGCCCTATTCCAGTCTCTGACCCTCTTAACTCCAAGTCCACCCACCTGTCTCGTAAGGCAGACTGACTCCCATACCACCTTAGCCCCAGTGTGGGACAGTGAAGTACCCCTCCAGAGAAAAGATGACAGAATACCCTCAATGCAGCGAGTGATGCTAGCAGGCAGAATAAACATACCTGACTAGTAGACCTGGATGGAGTACTTGACCAGTAGACCTGGATGGAGAAGAGTGCAGATCTAATCAACTGATCTGAGGCATATCTCAATCCATCTGATCATACCATCGGGAACTCTAATGGTCCTCAATCCCAGTAAAATAAACTCCCAGCTGACAGTATCAAAAGCCTTGAGCATATCAACTTTGAGAACACACTGTAGTGGTGAGTGATCAAGGTGATAGTCATGCATCAACTCCTGAGTCAAAGCCATCTGAGCTCTCCCAATGACCTCTGGTAGAACAACTTTAAATCGATTTGCAATGACCTTTGAGACACACTTATAAAGGACATTGCAGCAAGAGATCGGTCTAAAGTCACTTACTGTCTACAGGCTCTCCACCTTGGGAACCAAGGTAATCCTAGTAGAATTCACACATCGAGGCATAGACGAGGTAGTAAAGAAATGCCGCACCTCTGCTCTAAATTCTACTCCTATAATATCCCAACACCTCTTAAAGAAAAAAGAGGTGTAGCCATCAGGTCTTGGAGCCTTATCCTCTGGGATGGAGAATAATGCAATACGTATCTCCTCGTCCGAGACTGGGCTCTCCAGAGGTTGAATCATATCCTCGGGGATACGACGAGTGAAGAAACGGGCAGCATCAGTTGAAGGAAGTGAGGAGGGAGAGCGGAGAATACCCTGAAAATAATCCACCACCATTTGCCCCAGGGCTCCCTGATCTGTGATAAAAGTGTCAGTCCTATCATGCAACCCATATACTCGGCCTCTGACTTGGCGATAGATCAAAGATCTGTGGAAAACTCTAGTGTTCTGGTCCCCCTGAGCAAGCCACTGAATCCTAGATCACTGTCAATAAAAGGACTTCTCATCTTGTATCAGTCGGTAGTACTGTCGAGCAAGGTTACGCTCTGCAATACCTAGATCTGGCGAGCACGAGGAAGCATCAAGAGCTACTTGAGAAGAGGCCCACTGGGTCCGTGCCTCCCTAACTCTATTGGAAATATGGCTGTAATCCCGGAAGTGGAGGACTTCAGCTCACGCTTGAGCAGACCTAACTGGTGAGTCAAGCAGAACATCGGGTCTCCCCGTATTGGTGTAGCCCAAACCATCCTAACAAGTTCTAAAAAGTAGGGATTATCAGCCTAACATTTCAGAAACTTGAAAGGAGTGAGAGGTCGATGTCGCAGGGAACCAAACTGAACCACTAAAGCACTGTGGTCAGAGATATCACGCGGCAGGACCTCTGTAAATGTACTAGGCCATGATGTGAACCATGCGGAGTTACCAAAAATCCAATCCAAACACCTAAGAATGGAATCTGGTCCCTCCCGACCATTGTACCAAGTATAACGCAAACCCCGGTAAGGAAGTTGGAGCAACTCAGCACGTGTAAACACTTCCTAAACTCATCCATATGTTGATACCACCCAATATCTCCGCTGACTCTGTCTGAATGACTCAAAATGGCATTAAAATCACCCAACACTAACTAAGGCATAGAAAGAAATCGGTCAGCCTAACTGCAGAGAAAATGGCATTAAAATCACCTAACACTAACTAAGGCATAGAAAGAAATCGGTCAGCCTAACCGCAGAGAAAATCCCAAAGCTCTCGCGTAGTGCCCTAGTCCGTGGAGCCATAGACTACTGTAAGGCCAAAAATAGAACCCTCGCTCTGTCGAGTCACCTCACAACTAATGCCCTGAAGAGTAGACACTGAACTCCGTAACTCAAACAAATTGGGGTCCCAACATACCAGAATGTGACATGCTACCTGATCCATCACATTACTCAGATAATCCCATCCCCGACAAGTAGCCGAAATTACACCCTCTAAAGAGGGAGAAACTACCTTGGTCTCTAAGAGACCAACTAAGCCAAGATTATGACGCAGAATCCAATCTCTAATCGCTCGTTGAGTGTGGGGACCATTAAGGCCCCTAATATTCCAACTTCCTATCATATGAAATGGAATATAATAATAAGTTGGCAAAAATCAAAGAGAGAGGTGGGTCCCCTCACTCACTCGATCGCTTGTCAACCCCCAAATAGAAATGGGCGAGTCATCAAGCGAAAAATCTTCGAAGATGCAATCAAGTCGAGATCCATGGCTACTTCTGGGAATGGAGGCCTCGGAACTGAGGAGGCAAGGCATCCTACTAGGGGTGGACCTCATCTCTGTAGAAACCGCTGGACTAGGCGTCCGACTCAAGCTAACTCTTAACTCAAGAGAAGCAGAGTGCATACACTCAGGTCAACGTGAAGGTGGAGTAGTCAAAACTGTAGTCGCAGTGCCTGGATCAGCTGAGGATCCCGAACCATCCTGAATAGGGGTGGGTATCTCGTCTCGAACCATTAGGGAAGCTATAGGAGAAGCTGGACGCTGCATTGGGTCAACATCCTGAGGTGCTACCGAAGTCAAGGGCTCAGCTACAGGCAGGGGAGCCACGGGGGTCGGTATCTCCTCCCTAGGCATGGAGGCAGCTGCAGGAGGTGCAACTAGTAGCTCGAGTGCGAGGTGAGAGACCGAAGGTGCATCAGCGGGTGAAGGGGCACAAGATTGTCCAAAGACATGGCACATGGAGCATCACTTAGGTGTCCCCTCATACTCCAATCAAATGCGAATCGGTTCAGGACTCAATTTGTAGCGAATGGCAATCTCGCGAACTGGCTTAGATATGTAATACATATGAGACTCACTTTCCATTTGTTACTTTGTTGTGACTGAGTGCATGAACTGTCCCATATAGGGCTTATTGATAACTGTCCCTTATCCACTTGGGAGATACAAGGCTCATTAAACGTTAAGCCTGAGGCTCTAAACCACTTTTGAGCTCAATGCTCATTTTCACTCGTTGAGCTTTAAGCTCTGATCGTTGGCTACTCTGGTCACAACTGCCATTATATTTCATGCATTCATGTAATGGAATGCATCACTCACATTTACATATCCCATTCAATCACTTTCTCATATCATCGGACCTTATTCCGGCATTCCACATTGAAGTGGAAAATTCACAATTTCATTCATATCCAAATACAAATACAAATTCCTAACATATTTAACAATCACATTCACATACAATTAGCACTTCAATATTTCATTCATATATCACGTTCATCGAACCTTCATTGTCCAAAATTCAACAATCAAGACACGTTCACAATTAGTCATAATCACTCAATTTATAACATAACAAACAATAAAGTAAGACCATCTAGGTTTACTCACAGTACACTCCAGATTAGCATTTACTTCCAAATTCTGGAAAGCCTGAAAGTGAACACTTGACCTGCACAACCCATTTATGGAAAATACCCATTTCATACTCATCAATAAGTACAAATGGATAATAAATGGACTATGTACAATGCATGCTTAATGAAAATTCCTGGTATGTTTTAAAACACATATTATGCGCATTCCCATTTCAAAATTCATACATGTCTCATTGAACTTGGACTTGCACTTCATTTGTACATGATCAATCTAAATGCTCCTTTCAATCTTTACCCTTTTTATAAGTCTAGCTTATGTATAAGCTACACTTCGAGAACACTTGGTTACTCTATATCATAATTCAATTTTTCATCATCTCTTTTCTAACCTCACATGATCTCATAATATCAAATTCCCATTCATAGCTTAGCAATTTAAACATATGTACACATTTTGGCACATTGCCCATTTACACAAAAACCATAAATATATTACCCACCTAGTTAGCTTGCAAAACTTCAAGTCAAATTTGTCTTTCCCCTTGTTCTTGGGTATGATTCTCTTGGTTTCCTAAAACAAACCAAATCTCATTCAATAGAAATCCACTTAAAATTCCCACAATGCAAAATCGCCAAAATTGATTCTAGAACATTTAAACCCAAACAATTTCTAAACTCCATAAGCTAGAATCCTTCCAAAAATTCAAAAGAGTAAAAAAAAGATCTTACCTTGATTCTTCACCAAAAAGAGATCTGTAGCTCAAATGGAAGCTCTTTTCTTCCTCTTACTTTTTCTCTTCTTGAACAACTTCACACTCTCTCTTGAAGGCTAAGGAAATTAAAACCTTTGCTTGTTTTCTCTTCTTTTCTCTCAAACCACCAACTCTCTTTCTCTTGCTTACTTATTTTCATAAATCACTGTTGCTTATCCTCCCATTCACATACGATGCTGACGTCATACTGAGACGAAGTAAAATGAGACGGTCAAACTAAGACGCAAAAAGTCAAACTAAGATGATGATGATGTCATGAGACGAATGCTGACGTCATACTGAGACAAAGAAAAATGAGGCGGTCAAACTGAGACGCAAAAAGTCAAACTAAGACGCTGATGATATCATGAGACAAATGCTGACGTCATACTGAGACGGAAGCAAAACTGAGACAGAACAATAAAAAGGGCATAACTTTCAGCTCAGATGTCCAAAATTTTCATACTATATACCGTTGGAAAGATAAAAGAAATATCTACAACTTTCTAAAAGGAAACTTTGCTCAAAGCTATTTATATCAATCCACTATTTGCCCCTAAAATCTGAAGACAAACTTTCCATTCATGCACCAACATACTGCCCCCAATTCTTATCTTCATGATAATTTTTGAGATTCTTAGGGAATTGAAATTCGATTTCCTCATACGAAATGTAGCCATATATCTCTAGTTTAATCTAAACTAAGAATCATCTCATTTGGATGACTAGAGAAAACGTTGTGGCTAAAAGAATGAAGCATACTCAGTCAACATTTTCCATATCACTACCAATCTGGTTTCTAAATCTTTCCTTATTACAACTAATACCAAGATTACTCTTTCTACTCCTTATACTCCTCATTTTAAATAAATCACATTTAACATCAATTATACTAGGAAGATGTCAATGAATGCATGCACCACTTTTTATGCAAAAACATTCAATATTTTGTGCATATATGTTAACAAGATGTATGAGCAAGAAAATGCATTTCCTTCATCACTCTTTGAGCTCCCATATATTGAGATTTTAGGTCCTAACCCTTAATATGAGGACGGGATGTTACAACATGCCCGACGAGTGTGGTAAGTGGCGGTTGTGTTGAGTGCTGAGGAGTTAGTTGTGGAACCGACGATGGAAGGGCGGTGAGGGTGGGATGGTCGACGATGGAGGTGGATTCAAAGTGAGATCTGCGTGTAGAGGATGGTTGATGGGCAAGATCCATATGTGGGTTGTGTACATCAGGCGATTTGGAGGCTATCGGTGTGGGTGGGATGGTGTTTGGGGGTGGGAGGACGCCAGCAACAGTTGATGGAGAAGAAGCACCACCGGCGACATCGAACTCTATTTTCGGGCGGTGGCGTGGTCCGATGAGGAAACCATTGGTAGGGTTTGTAGATCAAGCTGATGATGTATAAAAGTTAGTGGTTGGAAATATTTGGGCATCGACGGCAACCGCAAGAGCAGCGGCGCCGGGCGCAGTGGCGGCAGCAGCGGCTGCTCCTCCGGCAGAAGCTATATGAACAGTAGGCGTTGGTGGATGTTTGGTGGTGGTTGGAGAACGTGTTTTGCTTTTCTGGGTTATGGAGTTGAGAGAATTTTCTCTCACTAAAAAACACTAATTCCTATCCCTCCTTAAACCTTAAACCCTAAACCCTAACCCTAAACCCTAAACCCTAAAACCCTAAACCCTAAACCCTAAACTCTAACCCTAAACCCTAAACCCTAAAATCCTAAACCCTAAACCCTAAACTCTAAACCCTAAACCCTAAAATTTTTTTTAAGAGGGTAACATATATATTAATTAAAAAAGGAGGGTTCATACAAGAGAGAAGCTATATATAAAGTAAAACAAATAGCCACAGGCGGCTCTCAAATCAAAACAAATAAGCTATAGGCTGTAACATCCCACCCCCAATGGGAAGGGTAACATAGTAATTTGGAAAGGTCCGAGAGTGTTTAGTATGGTGTTGCAATATTCATGCATACCATTACACGTGAATAGTGAAATTGCACATGAAAACAATAGTACATGCATTCATGACATTTCCCGGTATACGTGCCTAAATGAAAATTTTTGCAGAAAAATATGAATTTGTGCTTGAACAATTATTTGGAGTGGACTGTTATGTGTTTTGCATTTTTGGGCAATTTTGAGAATTTTCTGGAAATTTTCGGAGAAAATTTCCGAAAATTACGGACCGAAAAAATCGCCAAATGGCGGACTGAATTGGTTTCCGGTACTGAAAATTTTTGTCTAATGGCACTGGAAATTGAGGTAAACGATTTTAGGAATTAATGGACTAGAGCCATTGAAAATTGGGCTAGAGATTGAATACTATTAAGTTCCATCATTACAAGTTATTAAATTGAGATTTTGTCTTATGTGATAGGTGTCATTCCCCCTTGCTAAGCATTTAATGTTTATGCTTATAACCCACGAAGGTGTTGAAGGAAAGGCCAAAATTTTGGCCTTTCATTGAACCATGTACGAAACTTTAGATGGGAAAGGGTTAAAGATGATTTAAATGGTAAGTTCTTCTCTCCTCCATAGTTTCTTCCTTCCTTCCTCCTTCGTTGATTCATGCTTCACCTATACAAGAAAGCTTCCCTTTGTTGCTTGCTTTTTACTCTTTTGTTCACACATAAAACCTAATCGAACCCTCCTTGAAAGGATGATGATCGTGTATTATGCTGGGAGGTAGAGAGTTTGTACTAAATTTGGAGAATTGAGGAATTTGAAGCTTGATTAGGTAAGACTTGTATTTTGTTTTGTGATGTTGTTAAATGCATTAAATAGGATGCTTGTGCACCAAAGTGTATGAGAATTTGTTGATGTATGTGGGTATGTAAATTGGTTATTTAATTGCTGGTTCATTGATGCATTGATGAGGTAAAACCTAATGAATATAAGTAAAGATATTAAGATGATTGAAAGAGAAATTATGCTTAAAGATTAGTGTAAAACATGATGGATGATGGGAGGAGTGTATGCTGCAATTTGTGGACTTATATCCAAGGTTAGGATGTGAGTGAATTATGGTAGATATATAAAGTGAATTGAGGGAGAATTGGTTTAGAAATGGCATGGAAGTGATAGGATTTGACTTAGGTATCAAATCTGGAAATTGTAACTTGTACATGTTTCAATGTTTTTACCATAACTCTCTATGTAATTGAGCAAATAAGGTGAGGTTTGTCTTAAATTAAAATTGATACATTTGGCTACATTTTATGTGAAGGAAGTTCTGCCCAATTGTGGCTTGAAAGGGTTTGAAATTTGTCTTGAAAGTGAATGATATGAGCTGTATGAACCGTATCCGAGCTTGATGACCTGAAACTTTGATGCATTTTCTAGATTGATTTAGGGTGAATTTATGAAATTGATCTTAATGAAAGTTGAAGAGGTTCTTGTTATCGTTCCATAGCCACTAAGTATGCAATTTTTTGATATGTAGATTGAGAGTTATGATCTGTTGACTATTGGATGTTAAGGTGTTTGGTGCTGGAAATGTGTTGAGAGTAGGTTTTGAGATGACTGTACATTGAAACCAAAATTTGGAATGTCGTGCTTTTAATTAGCTCCAGTGGTCTTATGTAAAGTTGTAGGGGACTGAATTAGCTTTAAAATGAGGTATAGTATGCTAAATTTGGATGTAAGAGTTGTGAGTTATGA
>JAOQMR010000007.1:24678570-24697582 GCA_027563865.1 Erythroxylum pelleterianum
AATAAGTTCATGTGCAACAATATCATTTTTCACAATACAAATATGCCATATAAGATATGAATATGCATTAGCATTTATAACCCTCACTGATCACTCAAATTTCCCATTTTACCCTTCCCGCTGGTATCGGGATATTACAATGGTGACACATGGACCAATGGAATGGTGACACATGGATTAGTTTGGCTTACTTTGAATTTTGATGAAAAAGGCAATAGAAGTGAGAGTGGAGGTTGGCCATAAGGTTAGAAGAGTGAGAAAAACAAAAACAAGAAGAGAAGGAGAGAAAAAGGGGAAGAGAAGAGGAGAAGGAAAGAAGTTATCTAGGTAAGTTGAAATTCTGGTTTCAATTTCATCTTCCTCTTTAGATCTATTTTTCATATCATTGGAGCACGAATTTGAAGAAACTCAAAGAATAAAAGTTGTAGATATAGGTCCTAGCTTGAGCTCTGTGAAAGTTTCTTAATAAAATAGTGACTAGATCTTAAGTTATATTTGTTTCCCTAATACTGCCCATGATAGACCCACGTGCAAGAACCTTTTTATTATTTCCTAATTTTTTAGGACTTCAGAGTCTAAATTAGTGAAACTATAAAACATGAAAAATGATTATTAATGTCTTATTAATGCTTCTGTGAAATGGTTAGGCTAGAAGATGTCTTGGTAATAATTTATTATTGTTTAAGTATTGGTTGTCAGTTTGTCTCTTACCAAAAAATAGGACAAAATTTGGATGGGAATTGTATTCTAAGGGAAGATTTTATTCTTGTAATTTTTAGATATATTAAAACTAATAGAAGTCTAGTTTTAGGGCGCATAAGAATCATGGTATTTGGATCTTTGTAGAGAGAGTTATGATTAAATGAAGACAGCTTGTTCATAAACGAACATTAGGAAGAAAATGATATAAACATTGCAAATAAGGCTAGGTTAGCTTGATGATTGAGGGGCTTTGAGTTGAATTAGAAAGTGATTTATTTACCTATTGTGACATATGTTAGTATAACATTTATGATGATTGATTAGGGATGAATTTGGTTGTGGTGTTGGTGTTGAATGTGTGTTGGAAATTTAAGGGATGGACTGGTTGTTTTCTGTTTTGATTTTGATGCTTGAAAGACCATAATTTGTGAACTACCAAAAGAATGATTTTAATTGAAATTTGATATGGAATTGATGAGGAATTGACATATAATTAAGGCAGAATTGAGGTATAAGTAATGGACTATGATGAAGATGTGCTACATTTGGTGTGAAGATGTTAAAAGCTAGAAAAAAAATTAAAGGAAAAGGATGGTGAACCTTTGGTTCACTCATCCCATGATTGTGGGAGCTACATAAGCTCCTTCCCACGATAGTGGGAATGCATTAAAGTGAGAAAGATTGTGTTTTGTGTTCTTGCTGAATCATATAAGGATAAGACACTATACATTGGTGTATTTAGACTTGATTAGGGCTTGAAATGAATGTAGATAATTGCTTGATTAATTGGTTAAGTGTTTGATAAGTTTAGGTTGTTAATTGATGTCATAACTAAAGGAATTGATGGTTTGATATCAATGTATCTAAATTTGGGATTTATGAGTTGTTAACGGTATAAAGATATTCTTATGAATGCAAATGTGATTCAAAGGATATAAACAATATGAATTAGGTATAAATGAATGAGAATTGCGAACTTGTGTGAATACAAAGCAGTAGAAAATGATTGGTAATCGTATGATTGATGAATTGAGAGTGATTAAACTTACTTACGGTATAAACCTAATTGCAAACAAATTATGTACAAGTTATAATGAATGAATGGTCAAGACTTGTGAATAAGGATACTGGATACATACCCGAAATAGTCAATTGAACATGCATTGAACATGACACGTATGCATGTGCATGGTTGAATAATTATGTGATTGATCAACTTTGTAATATGTGAATTACGTGTGTATTGCATGACAATAGAAGCACAAATAGACCGACAGCATCCAGACATTATCGGATCATCAAGGCAATAGCTATTACGAAACATAATGTGAGTCATCCTAGATGTTTTCTCACTATATTTTATTTGTTTTTGTTTAAATTCCAATTATTGAATTGTTACCTATAAGATTGTGATAATTCCGAACATTGATAGTCCGAGAAGTCCAATATTCGGGAATGTATTGAAAGTGCTATCTACTTGTATGTGATTATGAAAAAATGAGTGCTCAACTAGATGTTGAATGTCGGACTTAGATCTAATGAATGTGATAAATGACAGTGCATACTGAATGAAATTGATAGTATATTGTGTGAAATGATGCATTTCATGACATTAATATGCATTATCAGATAAAAGAGATGTGACCGAAGTGACCAATCTGAAAAGAGATTAAAGCTCAGGAAATGTGCATATAGAGCCACAGGCTCAGTTATTAGTGAGCCCAGTATCTACAATGGGTATAGGACAGTATCTGAAATGAGCCTGGTATCTGCAACGGATACGGGACAGTTAAATAGGCGCTCGGTCATAACAAAAATAAAAATTGAAGTGGAGTCTCATGTGCATTCACATATACATATCCTTACATGTATCATGAGAATGATTGGAAAGAACCATTGATTTATGTTGAATAGTGATATGAAATACGTGTGTATATATTGATGATATGAATGATTAAGATAAGTGATTGGACTGTTTTGAGATGACTTTATGAAATGCTTAAATTCCTTATATGCTTGTGAAATATGATATGAATATCGTGAAATTGGTTTTATACTCCTGATATGTAGTTCTGTTTTGAGTGAGCACATCGATGATGGTTTACTTACTAAGTTTGCAAACTCATCAAAATTACAACATTGTTTTTCAGGTCAAGAAGGAATCTAGCTAGACTTATTGAAGCAGCTTCTACATTTGAACATGGGTCAATGTCGAGATCAGTTGTACTTGTAATAGAAGTTGTCTCTTATATATATAGCATACGGGATGTTAAAGACGTGTCCACTATGGCTTATCTACGTTTGTGTGTGTTCTTTCTTTATTTCCATTTATCTTGTATTGTAGCGTTCGTAGTGACAGAATTTCAAGAGTTGTAAAACTTCTTTCTGACGCGCACTATTGTTATTGTATTGTATGGATTTGTTGCATTCTTGGGTTTGAATTTATTTTGTCGCTAGTGGTAGACTTACGTGTGATCTGGGGTTCAAATCTTGGGTCACACGTGCCAGTCACGCGCCTTCGGATCGTGACATATTAATACTTCTGCAATAGGGAGGCCTAATGCGATTCTCTATAAAGTTGCATTCAATACTACCATCTACTTCCTTTGGAAAGAACGAAAATGTAAGAACTTTTCCAACCTTAAAGAGGATCCGTATCAGCTTACAGTTAAGATCATTAACTATATTAGAGTGGCCTTATTTGCAAAAAATCTACAGTTCTCTATCACCATGGACATTAGACTTTGGTGGAATCTTTAGTCCGGATAATTTGATTAATATCTAACTCCCTCTTGTAATATACTAGTCTGTATAGTGAAAATCCATATTCATTCTCTAAAAGGAAAAAAAACTCATTGCAATATTTCGCAGGAAACGATACCAAAGTAACTAGATCTTTTGGCACTACTAATCTTAGGTCTTGTGAATTGATGAATATATACTCTCTAGTTGGTCGAATCTAGCTTTATAGATACGTTAGTATGTAAATCTTGTTAACAATATAAGAATTTTGGGATGAAAACATTGATCATTGTAATCTTGTTTCTTGCGTATCTCGTACAATACAGAAAAGATAATTAAATAGACTTAAGGCCCTAATTACTTGCCTACAATACAGCTTTGTACAAGGAAAGAATCAATTAGGTTTAATCTTCTCCTAACTAATCGGGATTCTCCAACACTCCCCCTCAAGTTGGATCATGGGGGTCAAGCATGTTCAACTTGGATAGTGACGTGTGGAAGTTCTGACTGCTCACCGCCTTGGTTAGGATATCTGCAAGCTGATCTTCCGATTTCACGAATGGGAGCTTAACTATCCCTGACTCAATTTTTTCCTTGATAAAGTGTCGGTCTATCTCCACATGTTTTGTTCGATCATGTTGTACTGGATTATGGGAGATATTGATTGCTGCCTTGTTATCACAATATAGGTTAGTACTCTCTTTTGGGGGAAACCCAATCTCGGTTAGAAGCTTTCGAACCCATAAGATTTCAATTACCCCCCGAGTTATTCCCCTGAATTCTGCCTCGACACTCGAGAGTGCCACAACCTTCTGTTTCTTACTCCGCCAAATAACTAGATTCCCTCCCACGAAAGTGAAGTATCCGGAAGTGGATCTTCTGTCTGCGATGCTTCCTGCCCAGTCAGCATCGGTGTAGGCTGTAATTCGGGTGTGCCCATTTTTGACAAACATAAGTCCCTTTCCTGGAGAAGATTTTAGATATCTCAGGATCCTCATGACTACCTCCATGTGGTCCTTGCTTGGGTTATGCATGAACTGGCTCACGATTCCAACGGCATATGCTATATCTGGTCTAGTATGGGCCAAGTAGATCAGCTTACCCACCAGTCACTGGTACCTTCCTCTGTCTGCCGGCGTTTGGTTTGGGAAGATTCCCAACTGATGATTCTGAGCCATTGGGGTCTCAGCCGGTTTACAATCCAGTAGCCTGACTTTTGTCAGGAGATGAAGTATATACTTCTTCTGAGATATGAAGATGTCGTTGTCTGATCTTATCACCTCGATACCCAGAAAGTATCTCAGACCTCCCAAGTTTTTCATTTCGAACTCTCGTGATAGATTCTCCTGAAGGCTGACTATCTCCTTGGTATCATTCCCAATTATCACCATATCGTCGACATATATAACCAATAGAGTAATGAGATGATCCTTCCTCTTGATGAACAAGGAGTGGTCGGAGTTGCTCTGGCTGTATCCATATTTCTTCATGGCCAGAGTGAACTTTCCAAACCAGGCTCTGGGTGACTGCTTCAGACCATAGAGGGACCGTTTCAGTCTGCACACCATGGGCGTGTCCCTGTGATCCTCGAACCCTGGCGGGAGATCCATGTATATTTCCTCCTCGATGTCACCGTGCAGAAATGCATTCTTCACGTCAAACTGATGTAGAGGCCATTCGTAGTTGGAGGCTACGGACAATAAAACTCTGATGGTGTCCAGTTTTGCCACTGGAGAAAAAGTCTCGGTGTAGTCAATCCCATAAGTCTGCGAGTATCCCTTAGCCACCAGTCTGGCTTTGTACCTCTCGATTGTGCCATCCACCTTGTATTTGATGTTGTAGACCCATTTACAGCCCACGGATCGCTTCCCAGCTGGCAATGGGCACACCTCCCATGTACCATTTTTAGCTAGTGCCTTAATCTCCTCTTCCATTGCCTGTCTCCATAGGGGGTTTTCCTGTGCTTCTCTGATGTTTCGGGGGATCTCCTGTGAGTACACAGCATGG
This sequence comes from Erythroxylum pelleterianum, assembly GCA_027563865.1. Taxonomy (NCBI): domain Eukaryota; kingdom Viridiplantae; phylum Streptophyta; class Magnoliopsida; order Malpighiales; family Erythroxylaceae; genus Erythroxylum; species Erythroxylum pelleterianum. Next base: position 24,684,022 of record JAOQMR010000007.1, read on the forward strand.
ATAAAGGCCTACAGTTGTAGTGAAGAATTTGAAGCCACGTGATGAGCCACCGGGTACCTGGATTTACTTGTCCTTTCCGGGCTGTACCTGTTTGGCAGGATGCCCCTGTTCTGTCGAAGGGGAAGAGTATATGTACTTTTTTTGGATAACAGGAAGTACAAGCTAGACAATTACATGTTCACTCTAGGGTGATAAACCCTGGAAGCATCCTCTAAGAGGAATGGAAGGCAACCCGTAGGTGGTTGCTCAAAAAAGGTGACCCCTAGGTCAAACTGAGTAGCGAAATTAGCAAGCCAGTCCGCACAATGATTACTTTCCCGATAAATATGCCGAATAACCACAACCCAGTTGCGGTTCACCAGTTCATCGATGCTTACTACTAACGGGTTCAGAGTAGTAGCTCGTATCATCGGGGAAGAAGAAAGCATATGATACACATTAATCGAATCCACTTCTACTTCAATATGGCGGTACCCCAATTGCCATGCCAGGTTAAGACCGGATAGCACTCCCCAAAGTTCAGCTGTAGTCGTGGAACACCAACCCAAGTTCTGGGCGAACCCGCCCAACCAAGTGCCGGAACTATGTCGAAGCAAGCCCCCTGCAGTGGCTGAAAGGCGAGAGCTTTTGCTGGTGCCGTCCGTATTTAATTTGACCCAACCCTGTGGAGGTTTGTGCCAACAGACTTGCTGATCTCGTCTAGCAGAATTACCCATCTGAGATCGTTGATGCCAATCGTCCGCTTGTTGAATATGATGGACATAGTCCAATATCAGCTGAACCAGTGACGTCGGCCAGGAGAACTGAACTTCAAAGAGTGCCCTGTTACGCTAGGACCAGAGAAACCAGCACACTGTGCCAAAGATAATAGCCCAGTCATAACCCCCGACCAGTCGGTGATTGTGAAGATTCTTCCGGATCCACTCCTGGTGGTTTAGAGCAAAGAACTCAGCTGAGATAATCTGAGGGGAAAACCAATTCCATATAATGCGGGCTTTAGGGCAGTCCCGCATAACATGCAGAGAAGATTCCTCGAAGTGGCAGTGGTAACAAGCAGCATCCGAAGTCAAATTCCTATACACCCTCTGCTGGTTAGTGAGAAGTTTATCATGCAAGAGGAGCCAAAGAAAAACGCGGATTCGTTGTGGGCCCTGCCAATGCCATATAGACCTCCAGTCGGCGGTGGGAGTAGCGTCGACGTGGTTCATGATCAGGGAGTAAGCTGACTTGGTGGTGAATCGTCCATTGTCCGTTTGTCCCCAAATTCGCTGATCTGGCCCTAGGTAGGGCTTAGGTGGAAGGATACTGGCTATAGACATACAGACCGACGACGGCAACAAATGCTGAAATGTTGCCCAATTCCAGTTACCAGTGGTGTCGGTAAAATGAATAACCCGGTGCTCAAGGCTGGCTGGTGGAATTGGGGCCACTGCATAAGAGATAAGGGGCCCCCAGTCTTCAACCCACGGATCGAGCCAGAACCTCGTACTGGAGCCGTCACAGATCATCCAGTTCATGTCAGTCAGGACATGATGCCAAGTTGCTTTGATACTCCTCCAAATCATCGAGCCACCTGTTGCATCAAAGAAAAGGGGAAGATTGTTAGCATCAAAATTATACTTAGCCGAAAGAATTTGAACCCAGTACGCATTTGGTTTAGCAACCATAGACCAGCCTAGCTTAGTCAGTAAGGCATCATTGGTTGCCCTGATTTTGCGGATTCCCAAACCACCCAACTCTTTAGGAAGGCACACTGTGTCCCAGTTGACCAAACTCATCTTCCTGTGATCAGCCGTTGCACCCCACAAAAACTTGCGCATGATTCTCTCCAGAGCATCACAAAGCTGCCTCGGCAAACGGACCGTCTGCATCGTGTACGTTGGGAGCGCTGCGATGACGGACTGAGTCAGCGTGATTCTACCTGCCAGCGATAAGAGATTAGCCGTCCACCCTGAAAGTCGACGTTGAACCATATCCAAAATATGTTGGTAGGTACGTTTACTAACACGCTCGTGTAAAAGAGGAACTCCAAGGTAGCGTCCGAGATTAGTAGTCTGTGTGAAGCCCAAAGCCACGCTTAAGTAATGAGCCTTATTGGACGGAAGATTCCTAGAGAAATAACACCGAGACTTGACGTGACTAACCCGCTGGCCGGAAGCTGTACAAAAGGTACTTAGCGTGTCCCGAACTACCGTAATTTGATCCATATTTGCTTCCGCGAATAGGATGAGGTCGTCAGCAAAGAATAAGTGGGTTAAAGGCGGACCTCCTCGGCTTACAGTGATCGGCTTCCAACGGCCATTCGAGACGGAATCATTGATTAAGTGGCCTAGACGTTCCATACATAGAACGAAAAGATAAGGCGATAGCGGATCGTCCTGACGAATACCTCTGGTGGGAGTGAAGGCGGCACCGAGCTCCCCATACCAATTGACTTGCATGGAAACTGAGGAAATGCACTTCATAATCAAATTAGTCAAAGTGTCCGAGATGCCAATCGTGAGAAGAATATCGAAGATGAAGTCCCAAGAAAGTCTATCATAGGCTTTCTCGAGATCCACCTTTATCGCAATGATTCCTTTTTTACCGGATTTTCGTTTCATCGAATGAATCACTTCTTGGACTATGATAATATTATCAATAATCTGTCTTCCTGGAACAAAGCTGCATTGATTGGGCGCAACAAGGCCGTCTAAATGGGGTTTTAAGCGGGTAACAATGATCTTGGTGATAGCTTTGTAAAGAACGGAGCAAAGCGCGATGGGTCGGAATTGTAAAATCGACGTGGGCACGGGGATCTTAGGGATAAGCACCATGATGGTACAATTTAGTTCTGAATCCCAGACTTCATGACGAAAAATTCGTTGGATAAACTCAATCAGGGACGGACCGACTGTATGCCATTGAGTCTGATAGAATAGAGCGGTAAATCCGTCTAGTCCTGGAGCCTTGTTCGGAGCCATATCAAAGAAAGCTTTTCGAATGTCCTCTGGGCTGGGATGGTGTTGCATGTCAATGAGAGCCCTAGAGGAGAGGGGAGGGAAGGAGCCAGGGAGAGGGGAGGTACTAGATGCTTGGTCGGCTTTCTTATATAGCTTAACAAGAAAGTCCGTTGCTGGCCGATGGAAGCTCGTACTGTCCGACCACATGTGACCCTGCTCATCTTGAAGGGATGTAACCCTTGCTTTGTACTGACGGTTCGAGGTGATGGTGTGGTAGTACTTCGTATTCCGGTCGCCCTGACTGTTCCATTGCCAACGGGAGCGTTGGTGCCAAAAAAGTTCTTCCTGGTAAAGCACCTGTTCTAACTCTGATCTGAGGTATTCCTCAAGATCCCGAAGGGATGGCGAGTTGTGGGCTTCCAGAATTCATTGGATCCCTTGCAGACGAGCCATGAGATGTTTTTTCCTATAGAAAATATTCCCGAAAGTGGAAGAATTCCATTCCTGAAGGGAATGAGAAAGGTGGGATAAACTGTCGCTGAAGGCAAAGGTATTGGGCAACCACTTTTGAGCAACAAGCTGATTAAAGCCATCATGAGTCAACCAAGCTGCTTGGAATCGGAAGTGACGAGTAGGAGGAGGCAAAGGAGAAGTATTATGAATGGTAACCAAGAGCGGCCGATGATCCGATTTGATGAAAGGAAGGTGCGTGACCGAAGAGTTTTGGAAAGTGGAATGCCAAGAGGTCGAGCATAGCACGCGATCGAGTCGGGCTAGGATCTGACCGCGTCTCCAAGTGAATTTAGGCCCAGAATATCCAAGATCATGAAAGGAGGGTCCGAGTTACTAACCTCAGGAATATTCGATGCTGGGGGTTCTTCTGGAGTGGATGAGAGAGATGGAGATGGGAGTTCTGGTGTGCGGTGCTCTGACTCTGGAGTGTATTCATGTAGTGGTTCCAGCCAATCACATATCCAATTCATTCCCTCACTAGTGCTGCCCCTCTCCCCCTGAGGGGATGTATTGGAGGTTGGCATAAAATAGTATTCCGTTTCCAGGAAGTCCACGTCCATGGTAACATAGTGCCGTTTTCAGTCAGATCATAGCAATGATAACCCTTCTGAGTAGGGTTGAACCCAAGGAACATACATCGAACTGCGTAAGGATCAAGCTTGGTTCGTAAGTGCCTTGGGGTGTGAACAAAGGCGACGCATCCAAAGACCCGGGGAGTGAGCAGGAGTACGGAAGGGATGGAGTGAAACTTCCTGAGAGTGTCCAAGGGAGTCGCATACTTCAGAGCTTGGGTAGGCAGTCGATTCATAACATATACTGTTGTCGAGACGGCGTCAGCCCAGTAGGTGTTGGGTACGTGGGCCTCAAAAAGGAAGGCTCGGGCACTTGCCAGTATGTATCGATTTTTCCGTTCCATTATACCATTCTGTTGAGGGGTATACAGGCACGTGGTCTCGTGAATGACCCCATTCTGAGAGAAGAAGCTTTGTAGGGACTGGTTGATGAATTCTCCTCCATTGTCGGTACGGAAGACTTTGATCGACGTAGAAAACTGTGTTCGAATTAGTTGAAAGAAGTTCCTGATTGTGTTCGGGGCATCAGATTTCTGGCTCAGGAAGAACCCAAGTAAATCTAGTACAATCGTCAATAAACAGAATAAACCATCGAAATCGAGAATTAACATGACTTGGGACGGGTCCCCAAATATCAGAATGTATCAACTCAAATGGCAAAACTGCTTTATTCTTTGAACTTGGATAAATAGTTCTGTGACTTTTGGCAAGTACACACGTATCAAAATGTAAAGAATTTGACTCTGAAACTAATTTCGGGAACAACTGTTTCATATACTGGAAAGAAGGATGTCCCAATCTGCGGTGCCACAACCATAGCTGTCGGTGTGACTACTACCATGGGCCAAACAACTTGAGCCTGTTTGTGATACATCCCTGATGTAGTACAACCCATCTCTCTCAGTACCACGCCCAATTATCGCCCCCGTATGAATATCCTGTAAGAGACAGAAAGAGGGAAACATCATCACTGTACAATTCAGCTCTTTGGTGATTTGATTGACAGAGAGCAATTTAGTTGTTAGAGAAGGCACAACTAGACAGTGAGACAGGTTTAATTTTTCTGATAAGGTAACGTTCTCCGCTCCGATAACCAGATAGGCTAGGCCATTAGCATTTATCACTGCTGTTTTTTGAGGGGTGGTAGAGATCCGGATATCACGAGTCTCATTCGTCATGTGATCGGTGGCTCCAGAATCAATGAGCCATTCCATTTATGGACTTAGTTGATGAGCTTGTACAAATATTTTTCCCATCTCCATTCTTTTAGGCCCACACGGCCCTCCAAGCCCATCCCCTGTATTATCACTTTCCAACTCATTTCCCATTAGCCCACAATTTTTAATTAGGGTTGGGAGATCTTCATTCTCACCTGAGGCGTTTGGGGTTTCTGCCCCTTTTTCCTTACCAGATTTGGCGCCGCCACCCCCGCCATGTCCTCCGCTGCTGGTGGCGCCGGTCTCAGCTTTGGTGACTGCAACCTGCCCCTGCTCTCTAGGCTCCCTGTCGCAAGGCTAACTTTGCCGGCTGGTGGCCAAGATGAGCCGCCGCCAGTGGAGCCAGCTCCCTTCCTCTTCGCCTGGTATTCAGCCCACCATTCTGGGTATCCGACCACCTGAAAGCAAGTTTCTTTCGTGTGCTTTGTCCCTCCACATACCGTGCATTTTTGGTTTGGTCCAGTGCTAGTGCCGGACTTTCTCGATTTGTCGTCGCGGGATGATGAGCTAAGTTCTGACCGCATCTTTGCTACCACCCCAACACCGCCGGGAGGCTGGTCGGTCATTGCCGCGTGTCGGCGATCTTCTCGTCGAACGGCGTTATAGGCCTCTTCCAGAGTGGGAGGTTGCTAGGCTTTGAGGAGATCACGTTTGATGGGGTCGAATTTCCCGTCGAGCCCCCATAGGAATGCAAAAACCCGATCTTCTTGTTTCTCTAAGTTGTAGGTTTTCCGATCGTCTGGGCATTTCATCGATTGGGGTTGCCTGACATCTATTTCCCTCTAAATCCCTTGGACGGTCCGATAGTACTGATCTACTGACATATCAGCTTGATTCATTTGATATGCTCGTTGTTTGAGTTCGTATAATCTCAGTTTATCTCCTCCGTCGTGATAGGTGGCTGCGATTTCGTCCCATAATTCCATCGCGTTGGGGCAAAGAATGAATTGGGCGGCAATCTCGGGTTCCATTGAGTTGAGAATAAGGCTTCGAACAGATTCGTCCGTCTGTTCCCAAGCTTCGTATCCAGCATCGTCTGGATCAGGGGACACCGTCTTCCCGGTAATGTATCCCGTTCTTCCTCGGCCAAGTAGTACCAATTGGACTGTTCTCGACCAAATTGCATAATTGTTGTCATTGAGTTTGATGTTGATGGTGGTTCCGGTGGTTGGTTCAGGTTGTTTTTACCGGAGGAGTTCTGCCACTTGGGCGAGAAAATCTGCCGGCATCTGGTTCTGTTTCGTGGGTGAGGCCATCGGTAGATGATGAGCAAGGTAACCGATTCTTTATTGAATCGAAACCCGCTCTGATACCATGTTAACAATATAAGAATTTTGGGATAAAAACATTGATCATTGTAATCTTGTTTCTTGTGTATCTCGTACAATACAAAAAAGATAATTAAATAGACTTAAGGCCCTAATTACATGCCTACAATACAGCTTTGTACAAGGAAAGAATCAATTAGGTTTAATCTTCTCCTGACTAATCGGGATTCTCCAACAAATCTTGGAGTTGATACTTCATTTTCAGTATTAAGGTATTAGCTTTCTCCCAGATATGTGCATATTACCAAATGCCGTTGTTCACATTTTCCAGTTATTTGACCCATACGGTCAAAAGTTGTCTCTTAGGCAAGATGAATTGAGGAATTACTTAGGTTTTTTAAACTTGGGATTGGCACCCGCTTTGGGATAAAGCTGACATTGGGAACTGGTGAGACAAAGATCTTATTAAGGATCTGTTTACTATCAGGAGGAAATATGCCCAAGATCAGTGACTTTGAAAGGCGCATGGTTATCTGGCATAATTGCTAGTAGGAAATGATGATTATTAGCCAGTAGATCGATCACGGTGTGAAATCTGACAGTTCCATTCTTCTGAATTGGTTCCAGGACTTTGACAAGTCTGTATTCTATCATGGGAATCATACTTTTCCTTAGAATTGTGAGCATAGAACTGTATTAAATTTCTTATAAAATCATCGAGACATGAAATAAGTTTCATCAATACGTATAGAAGATAGCCTCAATGCAGGTATGAAATGACCAACTAAAGAATTTGACAGCTCTATTGGCTTCTCAATAGCTGCCACTTGGACCGGATTCACCAGATTTAGTGCTTCAGGGCATATGAAAAAAACAACTCCAGGATTTGAATACATCATTTTTACAAGGACTAAAATTGTTGCTGCAACTTACTTCTATTTTCTTCCTCCATAAGATGATGTGCTAGAGCGGCTTCTTGAGCTATCATATCCAGATTGATTGTCACTCATTACTTCCTAGAAATTAAACAAGGAAATAAATTAATCTTAAATGTTTACACTACCAGTAGGTGCTGTGTGATGCCATGAGATTTTGTAAATGTTGTGTTCTACAAAAGTTAGTCGTCAACAGAATTTTGCAGTTAAGCAACTTTTTGAGTGAACTTACTGTTGTGGAAACACTACTCTGACTTAGCAGTGAGCTTCCTGTGTTGTATGCAGACATGAGGTTGGGCATATGTTCTTCGGCAAGATCACTCAGCCTCTGAAGCTCTGGCAAGACTATCTTTCCAAGATCTGGCCTGTCTTTTCGTCGCAGTTCTGCACATTGCAGAGCTAATTTGGCAAACTTTAAGGCCTCTTCTACAGGCCAGTCTGGAACATTTGGGTCAAGTATCTCAGAAAATGTTCCTTTCTCAATCGCTCTTTCAACATGATGAGTTAAACCCATTGGTGGCTTGCCCGTTATTATTTGTAGTAGCATGACACCAAGTGAGTAAATATCTGATTTGGTCCCAAGCATTCCGGTCTGTTGATATTCAGGATCAATATAGCAGAATGTTCCAGCTGTCGACGTCATGCGGTATTGAGTAACACTGTTGGCAACAGATGGAGGAACAAGCCTTGCCAAGCCAACATCACTAATCTTGCTAACATAGTTTCGGTCGAGCAAAATGTTGCCAGGTTTCAGGTCGCGATGCACCAGTGGTTCTGGCTTAGTTTGATGAAGGAACAGAAGGCCAGTGCCTATTTCTGCAGCTATGCGGAACCTTACTTGCCAAGAAAGAGGTGGAGTCCTCCCTCGTCTAAATAAACGGTCATCTAAACTTCCATTAGCCATATGCTCGTACACTAAGCAACCATACTCTGGGCAGGCTCCAAGGAGGAGAACCATGTTTGGGTGTCTTATGCAAGATAGAACTTCCACCTGCAGAGAAATTTTAAGCCTGTAAGAATTTTCTTTTTCATTCAAGCTAAAGTTAGTATGTAATTCACGTTTTTACTTGAAAAACTGATTAACCAGATAGCTTTGATGAATTTTTAGCCATATCCTAAACTCTAAAGCCAGCAAACTATGACTAATGTGTGTACATAAGAATCCATGTAGGAATTTCCAAACCTCTTGCTGAAATTGTGCACGTCCATGAGCTGCATCTGGACGCAGAACTTTTATTGCGACTGATGTATGATCCAGATAACCCTTGTAAACTGGTCCATAACCTCCTTCCCCAATCTTTAGAGAATTTGAGAAGTTCTCTGTTGCTATTTCAATCTCTTCAATAGTGTATCTCCGGTATCTAATGTCCTTATTCTCTAATGACTGTATTGCCTTCTTCTTCTCCTCAGCTTCCCTGAAAGCTTTCATTTCTGCTTTCCTTCTTTTTTGTGCTTCCAGTTCAGCAATCCTCTGAGCTGCTTCAGCTGCCTCGACTGCTACCTTACACTTTGCTTTCTCTCTCTCTACCAGTTGAAGTGCAGCTTCCTCCCCTAATCGTGCCTCTTCTAATTTTTGTTGTTCTTCCAATTTCCACAGGTGAAGTTCCTTGGCCTGTGAGGAAATTTCAAGAGAACAGGGTCTGAAGTAACTGGCAGCAGGTGTGAGCCAAACCATTTAACTTGTGCTTTATAGACCTAAATGGCTTAGCATTTTATATTAAGCTTCTTTGCTAGTTTGACTAGAGCGTGAATAATGGCTATAAAATTATGAACTTCTTGCCTGCCTACATTCATTTTGAAATAGAACGTAAAAGGTTTAGTCCAAAAGATTCACATTTTTATGAGAACCAAGCTTTTAAATTTGGCTTAAAGAAAAATTTCACTTTCAATACCTTCTGTTTTGCAGTAAGTGCCTCCTTGCATGCTGAACTGTACAATTCCATTGTTTGCTTAAGCTCTTGTCTTAGCCTTCTCATCTCAGACTCGACATCTTCCTGTAGATTTTCAGTGAAGCATAAGAGTCATCAGTAACATATTTGTGATCTTTTAAATGTGTTTGTAAATATCTATGTGGACATATGCATATCTTGTTCCTCAACGTTTGTTCTCAACCTCTCTTTTCCTTCCTTTTGTAAAATATATCTAGAAATGTTTTGAATTAATTTAGATGCTGATAATTACTGCCATATTCTTAAGGACTAGTGAAGATACAATGTTCCAAAGGAACCTTGCACAGAGAAAACTGATAAGAGAATTTTCTCGAGAAATCTACAGCATGCGAGGCAGGCCCTTGGTCATGGCATTTTCTATAGTGCTCCCCAGCGGATTCCTATTAAGACCATTTCAGGGAGCAAAGGGTGGATATATTATTTCTTTATTTTGACATATTTAACCATGCTTTTTTTTTCTAAAAGTTTGTGCAAGTTCTTACAATGTTCTGTGAAGTACAAGACAGTCTCCCACTGTCCTGCGAGCTTGACGAGAAATTATGCTGTGAACTAATGTCAAATGATTTGTTCCCATAATATGGTGATCCGATGCTTTTAATGTCGTATTCTGAGCCACTTGAAAACCTAGGTGTCATTCCAGATTCTGAATCACAGAAAGAAGGGGAAATGTGATCAATGCTCAGTCTTTCACTGCTCACAAATGATATGTCAGAATCTGGTATGGATGGCTCATATGGTTTGCCAACTGAGCCTCTACTCCTGGTGAATGGTGACCTGCTCGTGTGGTTATACAATTAGTTCATTAATTAGGTGATCAGATCATTCTACAGCAAAGCAGAGACTTTTGTGAAAATAGGAATCTAATTATCTGAGCATACTTGATTTCTGCATCTTCATTGAAGCCAAGTCCATACGATCTCTCTGATCCTGTTAAAGGATTAGAGTAAGCAAAATGTGAGCAAAGATGAACTTATACATAAAAATTTGACGATGTTGACTGCAGAAGTGTACCTTTGGACATTTGACTGCTCCTGGAGAGTGTTTCATGTACATCAGAAATGTTGCTTGATTTACTCTCCACTTGATTAAGAGGGGAAGGCTTTAGTGGTGGTGGGGCTGTAGCAGACTTCACAGAGGAAATCTTTCCTTTGTTAATGATATATACCGTGCAGAAGTCTGGTGCCCCTTTAGACACGCTTGTTGTAACATCTGTAGTCTTGAATCTTCTGCACAGTAAGAGATGATCATATTATTATATCTTTTTCGAGTTTAATCAAACCTACGATATATCGTCACAGCTCGTTTTTTGAAGTTTGAGATGTCTGCCAATATTCTTTCTCCCCAATCCTGAGCATGAATTGCATAGATTCCTTTCTGATACAGCATTTATGGCTCCAATTGCGTAAAAATTTCATTACAGATACTACACAATGAGACCATAAGTGGTCTCCATTTCAGAAGGATTATAGAAGGCTCACAGTAAGATGCATTTTCTTTTAAAGTTGTTCCTATTTCATACATTGGCCATTAACAGTGAATTGTCATACCTGACGAAGCCGCCTCGTGATGGATAACCTAGTATCAGAGTGTCCATTACATTGGATTCAACAAATTCTAGAATTGCTCTGGATATATCCGTGTCCTCCACTATGATTTCTGTGCATTTTATCTGCATCAGTAATCAATGGTCAGTTGTGCTTAGCATACAATAGACGAACTTTTTATTGGTAGACTTTGATCAGAAAGTATTGTTTCTTGGGAAAAGTATGCATGAATTTTGATGGAGCTGAAGTAAACTTACATCCTTCCTGGTGCAGAAGCAACGGAATGGGAGGAACAGCTCTTTGGCTGGGCTTTCAGCTACTTTCTTATTACTTGATTTTGTAGCCTCCTCGTCACTGAGTGCACCTTGGGATCCACCTACAAATAAGCATCACCCGAGCAAAATCACGGATGTGTAAAATGTTTTAAAAATCGGAATTGTCAAAAAAAAAGAGTTTAAAGTTCAACCTTTTATAAAACTATTATATAATAAATAAGAAATGAAGATTATAAGAATAAGTAAAACTATAATGCCTAATAATATATAGTAAACTAATAATAAATATAATAATTAAAATTAAAATTGAATCTAACGTAAAATTTAAAATAAAAATAAAAATAAAAATTATATTTTGATCTTATTATTAATTTAAAGATTCATAAAAATTGAAATATGCTTAAAGAAAGTTAACGGAAATAATTCGAAATTTATTAAAACTTCTTTTTTATTACCTTTAAACATACTTCTTTATAGTTTAAATATTATTTTTAACTCACTTTAAAATTATCTTAAGCAAAAGTATTTATATATACTAATTAATAATTTGATTTATCAAACAAATTTATAATTAAAATAATAATTAAAATTTTTCAATTAAAATATAAAGAGATAAATAAAGAGCCTAAATTTTGGAAAATATAATTTATTAGTGAGATTAAACAAATTTAATATTTTTAAGGATAAAAATAGGAATTTTTTAACAACAATAATTTAAAACAATTTTTAATTAAAATATAAAAAGATAAACAAAGATTATAAATTTTGAAATATATAATTTATTAGTTATATATTGTGAGAGAGTTGAAAAGATTAAAAAAACAATAAATTCATTTGGAAGTCAAAATTATATTAAAAGACTTTTAAAGTATATCTTGCCTTAAGACAGAGGAAAATTGTGAATTGCCCAATTAATACATAGCAATTCGGGGAAAAAAACTAATAAATGCTAATTTATTTTCTCTTTTTTGTGTTATTTATGTTTTAAAATTTTGGTTCTTCGTTGTTCAAAAAACCCAGCCGGTTTTTCTCAAGAAAATCGGTCGGTTGCTTTTAAGAAAACCGGCCGAAGTATTACTTAACTGGTCGATTTTTTTCCAAAAGGGTTATAAACTCAAACCGAACTAAAAATTAAGCCAGTTCGCATTTATTTGGGTCCAACCAGTTAGTCAAGTCTCATTTTTAAATCCTTGGACGTATGGATCTATGAACATCGTAATATCTCTAGATTAAAGACAATTTCAATTTCTTACTACAAATAACAAGATGAATAAGGCTTGAAAAGGAAAAGGGGATCATACTTGAAGTAAGGGTCGATGACGACTTCTGCTTGATATGCAAAAGTGTCACTGTCTGGCCTCTGGTGAGAAGATGATCAACAGCCCATTTAAGAGCATATTGGCTTCCCTTATCTTTGTCTATGGCCACTACCACTCTATCTTCTTTCTTTCCTCCATTCTGCTTTCCCATGATCTACTCTTATGCAATGTGTAGTTCTTGCTGTTTTACCTCGGAAATCTTCCACAGAAGTAGAAAGTAACAGCAACCCAGAAACTACAATGATAGAAATGGCAAGCCCTTGGTATTATCTTCTTAACATATATACATATACAAATACGTATATATGTTTTAAGATCCCAAGGGATGCACAGAGAAAACAGAATTTGACAGCCTCCTGTAGCTCCTTCCCCTCTCGATGACAGAAACAGATCAGTTTGCCCTTGTAGCCTGGTTATCAAGACAACATAAACATCCTCTGTGTCTTGTCTTTTTTACTTTCTATATTGAGCCCTTTTGTTCTACGAAAATTTAGCTTCTCTCTCCTAGTTTAAGGCTAGAGACGATGCCGTTATTGAAGGGTAGTTGTCCAAATTATGTTGGTGATGACTTTTTCCCAAAATAGCATGCTCATGCATGCAAAATTGTAGTACTTGTTCCGACCACGTTTCCTCCTATGGAATATTTGCACCTGTTTATCATTGAGCCCACCATATACACGTATTCTCTCTTCTTCTTTTTTTTTTCAATCTGTACAGTTTGACTATATTCTTCAGGTTGATGATGCGTGCAAGCTAAATCTTTCTAGGACCTGACCTGAAGTGTTTGGAGAGAACAACCGAGTCTTCAATCATGGACACATTTGGCTAGAGTTCAACTTCTGAGAAAGTAAAGATGGAATCCTTAAAGAAAGAAAAACAATTATTGATAAACATGAGTGTTTATCTGCAGAACCTGAAGCCTCCGTAGTTACTCTCTGTATGGTAATCTGGTTTTTGTTGATGACTAAACTTAATTACGGACAGATTTTAAGGCTGTTTTAAATGAGAAGTTGAAGGGGCAAACGTT
>JAOQMR010000007.1:24697682-24707864 GCA_027563865.1 Erythroxylum pelleterianum
AAATACATGCATATATGAAAGGAATACTTCATAATATGTTATTAACAAATCATAATGTTAATACATGAATCACAAAATGTTCATTGGCCTAGGGCACACTACTAACAAAAAGAAGAATATTTTGATGGTACAACCTATATTACTTGTAATATTTTAATCGATAATGGTGTAAGTGGAAGTCAAATTTTAATCATAATTTGACAAACAATTTGATAAAGTTTCACCTAACAAAACCTTATAAGTATATAAACTTTAATGGTGATGTACAACATATTGATACTGCTGTAGAAACTACTATTAAGATTGGAAATCCTAAAATTATAACATCCTAGATCACCCACTTACAGATATTATCCGCTTTGGGCTTTAGCCCAGCTAAGCCCTCACGGTTTTGCTTTTCCCGAGGTCTTCCCAGGAGGTCACCCATCCTAGAACTACTCTCACGCAAGCACATTTAATCTTGGAGTTTCGATGGGATCCGGTGCATTAGGTCATAGAAACGCGTATGTAAGGGAGAGGTATTCGTACCCTTATAAGCCGTACTTCGTTCTTTGGGAAAAGCAAAACTATAAGGGGTTGGATGGGCTAAGACCCAAAGCAGACAATATCTGTGAGCGGGTGATCTGGGCTGTTACAGTGGTATCATAGCTGGTATCCGAACCGTTGTGCCAGCTAAGTTAGACCCCAAAGAGGACTGGGCCCTAAGGGGGTGGAGAGTATGAGATCCCACATCAGTTGGAGAGGGGAACGAAGTATGCCTTATAAGGGTATGAATACCTCTCCCTTACAGATGCATTTTTCATGGCCTAATACACCGGATCCCATCAAAACTCCAAGGTTAAATGTGCTTATGTTAGAGTAGTTCTAGGATAGGTGACCTCCTAGGAAAGACCTTGGGAAAAGCAAAACTATGAGGGCTTGGCTGGGCCAAGGCCCAAAGCGGACAATATCTGTAAGCAGGTGATTTGGGATGTTACAGGTAGTATTAGAGCCGGTACCCGAACCATTGTGCCAGCTAGGCTGGACCTTAAAGAGAGCTAGGCCCTAAGGGGTGTGGAGAGTGTGAGATCTCACATCGGTTGGAGAGGGAAACGAAGTACACCTTATAAAGGTACGAATACCTCTCCCTTACAGACGCATTTTCTATGGCCTAATGCACCAGATCCCATCAAAACTTTGAGGTTAAATGTGCTTGAGTGAGAGTAGTACTAGGATGAGTGACCTCCTGGGAAGGCCTCGGGAAAAGCAAAACTGTGAGGGCTTGGCTGGGCCAAGACCCAAAACGAACAATATCTGTGAGCGGGTGATCTGGGCTGTTACAAAAATACCTATAAGTTTATTAGTAGAAAATGAGGGATTTAATTTAGAGATAATGCTAGAAACTAGTTTTCTTGAATGAGTTCAACCATATAAGATAACTCAATGTGGAATACAATTATCTTATAACAATAATATCATATATATTCCTCAATAATGACTAGTCCTACTAGTATATATATTCCCATTGGAATTACCTATAAGGAATATAAAGTTGAATATTTTGCAACTTATATAGATAGTGATGCAGGTTTTTACCTATGCAAATTGACTTATTTTACTTAAAAATATCATGAAACCTTATAACCTATTAGAGGATTAGATATTTCTAATCATCAAATTCATTTATCCACCGGCATACAACAACCTCAAACCCTTTTAGGATCATATTTAGTTAAATGTCCACCCTTTTATTTTTATAATACTGGCACTAGTATTCTTCTTGGAAATATTTTCTTCAGTTATTCTATAAAATCTTATTTGATAATATTAAACAACAAATGCAACTCCTCGTGGACATTGGATAATTGTTAATTGACATAACAATGCTTATAGTTGTTCTACCCCTATATCTTTTAAACCTCGCACAGCCCAGCGTGGTGTAGGTTATAAACAAAATTCGATTTTTCCAAAAGGAAACCTTTGTTAAAAATAGAAAATCTTATAGAAAACAAATATCAACTGATAAAAACTATCAAAGTTGGACTAGAAATAGTGAAACAAAAAAATAAGAAAAAATGATTATGATGGGATAAAAATAGAGAAGAAACAAATTTAGAAATGGCATATAAACACAAAAATTATTAGAGTTACAACCATGAGATATAATCTAAAAGATCAAGAGGAATTTTGAAAACAACTTATGGAATTAGAAAATCTAAAAATCATTAAGCCTAGTATATCACCACACTCTTCTCCGACTTTTATGGTAAGAAACTATACAGAGATAATAAAAAATATAGCAAGGATGGTAGTCAATTATAAAATATTAAATGATGGAACAACATTTGATGGATACTTTTTTACCTCATAAAGAAACCCTGGTAAACTTAATAAGAGGAAAACAAAATTTCTCTAAGTTTGATTGTAAAAGTGGACTTTGACAAATAAGAATGAATAAAGAAAGCATTCCTTATATTACTTTTTCTACTCCACAAGGTCATTATGAATGGTTAGTAATGCCATTTGGTTTAAAAAATGCCCCACAAATATTTCAATGAAAAATGGAGAATATTTTAAAGTATTATAATTTTATACATTGTTATGTAGTTGATATTTTAATAGCTAGCGATAATATTTCTCAACACATTATACATCTTCATACACTTGCAGATTTATGTGACAAATATGGTCTTACTCTTTCCAGGGAAAAAGCTAAAATATTTCAAACTGAAATAGAATTTCTTAGAATGGATATAGATGGTAAAGGAGTTAAAATTTAACCCCATATTCTTGAAAAGATTTTGCAATTTCCAGATAAATTACAAGATAAAAAACAAGTTCAAAGTTTTTTAGGTGTGTTAAATTATGCATTTGATTTTATTTAAAACTCAGTTGAGTTCCAAATGCTTTTAAAGAAAGATCAATGATTTAAATTTTTTACCTTATTTGATTAAGTAAGTAAAGAAGGCTAAAGTTCTGTGCTCTACTTTACCTAGGCTTTCCTAAAGAAAAGAGATAAAACTAAGTATAAGGAACTCAAATTGCTAAAAGATATCACCCCTAAAAAATCAAACTCTGCCTTACATCTACCTTATGACAATGATAATTTAGTACCTCAAACCAATGCTTATGATCTTATATGGAATAGAGTATTAAAAAGATGTATTATAACAATGCTCATGTTAAAACTAATGAGTCTCTTTGTAGGTATTTGATTTTTTTGCTTTTTTTCCTCATTCTACCATCATTCTTTTCTAGATTTTTTTTGTTTTCCTTTCCGCCGCTCTTTTTGGTACCTCTTGGCTTTCTTGCCAGATGAGTTTTCTCCCACTTTCCTCCATTGGCCTCTATATCATTACATCTCTGATCCTTTTTATCTTCTTTTTTTTTCTTGTGGTAACCCTCTCGCTTCTCAAATTATGTTTGAATTCACTCTAAACTGGTTTTTGTGAGCTTATTAGTCATTTTAATGTGGCTTACAAGCATTTTTACACCCTTTTTCTAATAATTACTCTGTTTATTAAGTTATTCTTTTGGAAATTTTGTTATTATATTGATTTTGACTCATGAAGGATGCATCCGCGATATTAACAAGCTGGCATCTATTGGTCATATTTGCTTACTTCATGTGGCATTATGGATGAAATTGTTTGAGCGCAAGTCTTTTGATGCTAGAGCTGTTCACTTTATGTGGCATTATGGATGAAATTGTTTAAGCGCAAGCCTTTTGATGCTATAGCTGTTCACTTCATGTGGCATTATGGATGAAATTGTTTGAGCGCAAGCCTTTTGATGCTAGAGCTATAATGGGATTTGGCACGTTAAACATAATTTCCATTTTGAAACTTAGCTTGGGTTCAATTTTGTAGACTTCTTAGGTAAAATCCTTTTCTTTGAGTACCGTTAGTGCAGATAATATTTTGACATTAATCGATTGCCATGTTTAATATTAATCTATTTTGACAATTGCCCCATGTAGGGGAATCAAATACATTTTGGAGATATTTTTGTTTTCAGGAATGGTTCATTAGTTCTGAGCACGAAATAAATGGTGAAACATAATTCATCTAATGGTTTTGATGCCTTTATTTGTTTGATTTCTTTTTTGAAACATTTTATTAGATTTCACAATATATGAATAAAAAATAAATAGTTATATTAATAATCTTGGAATTTCATGATTATTGGCATGTAGTTATCCCATGTTTTGAAACTTTGTATGTGGGCCTTAAGAAAGCCTCTCTTCTATATATCTTTGTCTCTCTTATCTTTAACTTAAAAGATTTAAATTTCATGTGAGGATTGTTGGACCCCAGTTTCGGAGTCATAAAACGAGAACGTAATATCCTATAGGGTTCTTGCCATGAACCTCTATTAGCCTTCATCCTACAATGGTGGACTTGGGGCAATTAGCATAACTGCCATATGGGGTATCAGATTAAGATCATCTTAGGACGTTTTGATAGAAGACTTAGAGATCTATAACTTTTATGAAAATCTTGAAGAAAGATTCTATCATCTGGAGGGTCAAAAATTTGACCAGATGATTCAAGATGAACAGTGTACATAAGAAGCAGAGGGTCTACTATAAAGGAAAAAGAAAGCATACGATTGCGGAGCAGACGAATGCGGAAAGCAGACGAATACAGAACAGACGAATGTGGAAAGTAGACGAATGCGGAAAGCAGACAAATGTGGAACAGACGAATGTGGAAAGCAAATGAATGCAGAAAGGCAGATGAATGCGGAAAGGTAGACAAATCAGAGTCAACTTAAGACAAACCAAAGTCAACTTAAGTCGATGCAGCTCTTAAGACGAATGGAGTCAACTTAAGACGAAGCAAAGTCAACTTAAGACGAATGATATCATCACAAACGAAGTGATGTCATCACAGACAATACGTCCTTACAGATGATACATCCTTACAGACGATACATTCCTACAGATGATGCGACGTCATCACAAACAAAGTGACATCATCACATATGATACGTCCTTACAGACGATACATCCTTACAAACGATAGATTCCTACAGGTGATATGACGTAATCACAGATAAAGTGACGTCATCACAAACGCTATATCCTTACAGATGATCATTCCTACAGATGATATGACATCATCATAGATGAAGTGACATCATCACAGATGATACGTCCTTACAGACAATACATCTTTACAGACGATACATTCCTACAGACGATATGATGTCATCACAGATGAAGTGATGTCATCACAAACGATACATCCTTACAGACGATACCTGATCGCGGCTCGTCGTTCAATCCTAAGATCGACCTTGGAAACCGGTCAAAAACAATTAAAATTCCAAGATTGCAGTATAAGCTGAACCTCGGGTCGTCTCACTTTCTGGAACCGACGGAAAATGTTTTAAAAGCTAGCCTAAAGTCAAAAACATGCAATTAAAGCTAATAAAAAAGGGGTTTTTGGTTTGTGATCGAAATTGAGTAAATTGACTAAAAATAAAGCAAATTATAAGAAAGTATCTTTTTAAAAGGGGTTTTTGGTTTGTGATCGAAATTGAGTAAATTGACTAAAAATAAAGCAAATTATAAGAAAGTATCTTTTTAAAAGGGGTTTTTGGTTTGTGATCGAAATTGAGTAAATTGACTAAAAATAAAGCAAATTATAAGAAAGTATCTTTTTGGTATTTTGTAAAATTGAAATAAACGAAAAACTTTGATTGAAACTCTAATTTGATAAAAGTCCTCTTGAAGGATGAGCTAGCCTATCACGGTTCAAAATTAATTTTCAGGGATAAATTCCACTAAGTTTCAAAAAATCAACCTTAAGGGACCCCCTTAAGTCCAAGGAATTAATCAAACAACCATTTAATTAAAGTCTTGTTAAAAACCTTAGTGTGCAGAAATAGATATGTTCATGCAATTGGTTATTGGATCAAACACAATTGATAATATCAAACACAACCATGCAGATAAAAATCAGTAATGTAATCGCCAATAACATATATGAGACCTCATATATTAAGGCACAAAATTTCGACACAATCCATATCCAAATCGCAAAATATTGTTCAACACATGATTAAACCCTAACCATGGTAATCTAATCATATCACTGCATCGCTAACCAAGAGTTTTACAATAATATAATTAAACTTTCAGACAATAATTGAAAAACTCCCCTTTGAAGCCCTCGATGAACTCAAGCCGGTGCTGCATCTTCAAGAGGTCCGGAAAACCTAGCCACGCATGACTTCGACAATATCCATCACTTCTGTTGGAACTCCGGCGATATACATGACTCTAGTGACTGACGATAACTCTGTTGTGTGGCGTTGATGATGATCGGTGATGTCGGCTACGATATAGCTTTGTCACTGGTGGTACCCGAATGTGAGTCTGGTGAAGCAGAGGTGTGTTCGGTGGTGTATGTGTGTTGGTGTGGAGAAGATGATGAAGACGATGGTGGTGGTGTGGTGTCGACGATGTCCTGCCTCCTAATAACCTAATTCGGTAAGTATTTAAAGAAACGAGGCGGGTCGGGTCGGAACAGTAGAGAAATTTTCCATAAATGGTCCGGGTATCCGCTTCTCGTTGTGACGAGTGAATTAATTCTCGTCACGACGTGTGTTCTAGCCTGCTCGTCGCGTCGTGTAAATTAATGGACGTCACGACGTGTGGACTTGACTGGCTCGCCGCGACGTGTTCGTGGCATGTTGATATTTTCGTCGCGACGTGTGATGGCTCACGACCTGTTGACTTCTTGGTTGACTCCTTTATGTTCCTACAATCAAATCACAATTTGCAGCATCAATTGTCCTTGGAAAAATTATAATGCAATTAGTATCAATTTGTGACAATTTTACTAACAAATTGCAAACAGTATGAGCTCAACATAAGGAACTAATTTAAGCACAAAAGTCGCAATTAGGAGTCAAATAGCACTTTAATAATAATGAAAATGCAACCAATTAATAAGATAAACTTAGGCTCATTAAATACCACTTGATACTCCTAAATATCTCCCCTTCTAAGGACCATAACTTTGGACTCCGATGTCCAAAAATTTCCTAATATGGACCGTTGGAAAGCTAGAAGGAGACCTACAACTTTCTAGAAGGCACATTTGCCTAATCCAGCCTAGGTCAATCCAGATTTTTCCCTGGCTTCTGAACAAAAACTTTTTTCTCCTTATGCAAACTAAAAAACGCCATGTATAAACTTGAGAGGAAGTCATGATTAAAAAAATGCAATCTTATTCCATTTGCATCAAAAGATAAAAGTTTTACAAAGCTTTAGTGGGCATTTCAAGCCGCAATTACACTAACATCTGAAAATCCCAAAATACAAAAGATGCATGAACCATGAATTGCTCAAAATGCAACTAAAGCCTTGCTCTACAAGATTTGCTTCAAACACAAAACATTTCAAAAGTGGAGTGATGCCTTGGCTATTGCCTACTCGATCTCTTGCTCATCACCTGCTTTTGGGGAGGAAAATGTGGGTGAGCTTAAAGCTCGTGGATAACAAGTTTATAATCGGTAACAAGCAAAATCATGTATAAACTCACTTTCATCGCAAAAATTTTACTTTATGCAAACTATGTATGCATCACTCTTGTCAATTTATCATGAGCACCTAAGCATATCAGTATGGTTCGGGTGGATCTAAAAACAAAACGTACTACGCATTTTCACATAATGGTCTTGCGTGTTGAGCCCCGAATCCGGAATCCAACCTTCGCGCGAACATGAAACCTTAAGTGTGGCAATAACCCCAAATGGTTCATTCATTGAACCCTTAATAGACAATTATCAATTCATATTCATTACTATATATTTTGATTTCGTTAAAATATCCCAAAAATTTGCTCCACGGCGGGCCCAAACTAACCCGTCACTATGATGGGTCTCAATTCTCTTGTTTGCGAACCGAATTTGGAACCCTTCAATTGGAACTTAAATTGATTTCTTCAATTAAAATCATGGCTCTAAGTTTCTTGTTTAATATAAAGCAAGGATCACCTCAAACGGAGTTATACAACTTAAGATATCGTCAAAATACCACAATGGGCTCATTCCCCAAACATGCTCTCTCAACTGACCTTTCACTTGCTCTAATGCAAACTCTCCAAATTTAACTCCAAATGATACAATTTTTCATGGGAAGGTAGATGTGTATCTTATAAATCTATTGGTTTAAGATTCACCTCATTTGGAGGTCTGATGAGTGAGTTATGATCAAAGGAATCGAACATGTTAATAACTTCATTAATGAAATGACATGTCTTGGCGAAAATACCATAACTTCTTCTAAAAATGTCCAAATGCTTTCGTTTTTGTTCCATTTTAAAGATAACATCTAGCTCTACAACTCGTATTAGAGGCCTCAAAGCGAGATTCGTACTCTAAACTAGTCAAAATCGTAAATTACTATAGTTGACCCGAGGCTGTCCGTTAAATGGACATGATTGTCCGCTTAACGGACACACATTGGCCAAAAACACCATTTTCATCCGAGACAGTCCGTTAAACGGTCAGGGATGTCCGTTTAACGAACACACACTGGGCAAACACTCCAAATCCACCCGAGAAGGTCCGTTAAATGGACTGGGGTGTCCGTTTAACGGACACATACTGGGCAAAGTGCCCCAAATCTTCTTCCAAGCCATTCCAATGCTTCCAACTTCAATCCTAACATCATATACACTTCATATCATCCCAAATTCAATCCTTCACTTGTAATAACACTTCTAAATCATTCAATAACCAATCTAAATATATCAAACTTCTCAAATCTCAACTCAACCACTCAAATCATTCATAATTCACATCATTCATCAAAACCCTCAAATTCATACTTCCCATTCAATATCATCTCCCATAATGCCCATAACCTTCACTTCAATACTCAAAATCATTACACTCAAGCTTCCCAACCTAAACATGCTATTTTCATCAAAAGAAACTATTGGCAACTTAACGATTTGGAAAAATACACATTCAACACATACAACTTTGAGAATCACATAATTATATAAAGGAAAACCGTTCCATTCGCATTCTCATAATTAAACAAAGTAAATAATCGTACAAACTTCGATTACACATTAATATACGAATTTTAACTTAAATCCAATACGAATGACTACTCAATAATTTGTGTTCTAAATAGGCTATACAAATTGTTGCCTAGTACAAAAACTAATTATCTCTTTATCCGAAGGTCTTGCAAGGATCCACAGATCTTCTTAACCTGCACCTGAGGAGTGGAAAAAATGGGTTGAGCTTGACAGCTCAGTGGCTAAAATATTTATAGCCATTGGCTTTCGAGCCACACAATCAAGCATATATGAACATTCATATATACATATTCATCACAATGACAAGTCAACATTCACAATATAATACTCATGTCATGTTTCACATCATCTTCAATTATGACATATTGGCACATTTCTCCATTCAAAACATGAATATACATATCAAATGCAAATGCACAATCAATTGGCTCGAGGGTTCCGTGAAACAAAACGATGAAACCGAAGTTTGCATCGTGAACGAAACGAGTCCATTTTTGGATCTCGTGGGCCACAAGCGGGCAGCCGGGAGAAGGCTTAGGTCCTCAACGTGCACGTGACTCGAAACGGTTCCACTCTCGTCCACACAAAGCACATAATTCAATTCAATGCTTAATTCAATCATTTTTCCATTTATCAAAATGCCATCATAAAGGCATAGCATCATTATGCTCAATTCAATTGTTCACATATGAAATGCCATGTCAAAATCAATGGCATAACAATCATAGCGAAATGTTAAACACTTATTAATGCATAACATGACATAGTCAAAGTTCAATTGTTCTATCAAAATGATATACATCATCATAAATTTTCAACACATTAACAATCCCATCAAGTCATTTAACATACATTTCAAGCATCATGCATTTTGCTCATATCACACAACAACCATAAATAATTTACCCACCTTGAACTTGGAAATTCCCAAAATCCATTGCCTCTTTCCTCTTGCTCTTGAATGGTCTCTTGCTTTCCCTAAACAACCAACAAATTTCATCAATTTCAACCAAATTGGAAAATCCCCAAATTTTCCCTAATTATTCAAAAACCCTAATTAAACTCTAATCTAACCCATCCATGGTTCATGTAGGTTAGATAACTCCAAAGTCTAGCTTAGAACTCAAAAACTCTT
>JAOQMR010000007.1:24718182-24730718 GCA_027563865.1 Erythroxylum pelleterianum
AGAATTGAAAGCTGGAACGGAGATAACAATGAAATACGCATTCCGACAACAAGGAATGAGGAGATAAAAAGATAAGGAACAGAGGTTAAGAGAAGCCATACAGAATGAGAAAAAACCGCCCGTCCCAAAATTTATAGTATCAATTAAGCAAACGCACCAATCTGAATTGACCACGTGGAAAAGTCTAAGTGGCTGAAACGGCGCGATAAACGAAGGGACACACGTAACAGTGCGTGACAACGTAAGGCAGCCCAAGAAACGCGACGTTCCAACATCCAGTGACGTTTAGAAAATGCAGACCGTCAATAACAATTATATCAAGCGTCCTGGATTCCAGCACCCTCACCGTTTCAGATTTCGAACGACTCCTAGAAGATGCGAACCGTCAAATAATAATTATACCTAGACTACGCCCGGACGGTAACGACCGACCGATCGCCCTATCACGATATACGCCAATCGATCGCTCCTCCTTAACGCGATTTAATCGGTCGATCGGCTGCCACCCGAGAGATGGTCCGCTGGCCCGATCAGTTCCTTGTTATAGCAAGAATTACTACATAAAGGGCGTTAGTCTAAAGGACGTACTTGACAGCCGAACAATAACCAGAAAGGCGTGCACAACAATCTGTCAGATAACACAAGCCGCCAGTAATAATCACGCTTAGAGCTCCAGTTAAGTCTAATCACTCGGTCGATCGGTCTCACTATTAGGCACACCCGACCGACCTCGCCGTTGAGCTCGGTCGACTTACCATACCGTTACGGCCGATCGGCCGCACCGCGTCATAATCAACCGTTTGGGCCTATCGCGAGCTGAAGCATGCTGCTTCCTGCTTTTATACTCCCTCGACCCTTCCCTTGACTCAGACTCGAGGAGTAGGGGGCTTATGGTTGGGTCGGCTGTGCTAGGCCCAGGCCCATCTTAATACATCTACGGCCTGATCGGCCCATCAGGTATTAAATTCCCATGCAAACGCAAAGACCTACATAAACCTAACGTCCACGGCATATATAAGGTACTATTCCCACCAGATTGAGGTATGTGCAAAAACCCTACTTGTTATTCAGATTCTCAGCTATCAAAACCTCAAAAATATACTGGCTTGAGCGTCGGAGGGGCTTCCCGGGAATCAACTCCCGGCCCGCCGTTATCTGTTTTGCAGGTATCTTACAATCAGAATCGCACAGACCATGGATCAGAACAACGACGTCCAGCCTCAGCAAAATTTGGCTGAACCACATATAAAATAATATTTTAATATTAAAAAATCATAAAATTATTTTACTCTCTAATCGCTAGTTCTAGAATGGAAATTTTCGATGCCCATATTCTATTTCTGTAGGGAAATATTTATTAAAAAAAAACTGTAAATAAATAAATCATGCAGTAAAATTGACCTGATCGGTTAGAAGTTAGAACTGGAATTGATCTCGCCAGTCTACACCCACTGTTTCGTTACTCGTCTGGCGACGCACTGCAAGAAAGAACTACTAGAGAGTTGCTTCTCAACGATTACATCTTCTTAGCTTCTGTTTGCGACAAATCCATCCATACGTTGTCGACAGTGGCGTCTTTTCTAACTTTCCTCAAATGATCTCGATAGATACATGATTCTTGTAGACTTGTCATTTCGATCCAGTCGCTGATCTTAGGAAAATCTTTCCAGTCTTCTTTTCATCTTCACCCTTTTCACTAACACATCAGGTGTTTGGCTAAAGTTCCCTATCAAACGCCCACCTCTTTTTTTCCTTCACTGTAACGTCGGTTGTTGCTATCTCCTGTCGCCGTGACGCCTCCTCCTGCGGTCCCACACGAACGGTGCCAGGAGTTCCTACAGGTTTTTATTTCTCAAAATTTGCTCAATTTTCAATCTATAGGTTTGACAATATTCTAGCCCAATTTCTCAGTTCAAATTGCAATTTGCAATTAAGGGTATCAGAAATCAACTAGCGAACTGAGATGAGATTAGGTGATTTTGAATGGGCAAAATAAATCTTCCATGATATCATCTGTACTCTCTCCCTCTACGTACTGACTTAGGCACGCCGCCACAATTCAACTACATCTAAACTAATAGTAGTAGGCTAGTAGCAGGAGGAGATTATGCTGCGATTGAGAGCATTCAGGCCAACCAACGATAAGATCGTTAAGATTCAATTGCATCCCACGCATCCATGGCTTGTAACAGCCGATGCTTCAGATCGCGTCTCCGTCTGGAATTGGGAACACCGCCAGGTATGTGTACATATATAAAATCAACTTTTAGATATCGTTTATCTTCTCCTCTCTTCACTTTTACATTTCTTCTCATATGTCAGGTCATATACGAGCTAAAAGCCGGTGGCGTAGATGAGCGACGTTTGGTAGGCGCCAAATTGGAAAAACTTGCCGAGGGCGAATCAGGCATTTACGCTACTCTTCAATTTCAATGTTTATAATTGATTTACCCTCTCTTGTCTTTTTCTTTTTTCCTTTCGAGTCCCGTGAAAAACCATGCAATTAATATTTTGTATACCGATGTCATTGATACTGATGAGCCAACTCAAAATGAAGCTAACGAATCACTCTTGGCAGAACCAAAAGGGAAACCTACTGAGGCGATGCGGGGAGGCAGGTACATAGTACTGATTTTATTCTCTGGATTTTTAACTGTTTATTTTCTTTTTGTTTTCACCTGTGATTTTGTTTACCGATGCCTCTGCTAAATCAAGATGGTTCTTTTATATGTCAGTGTCAAGCAGGTGAACTTTTATGATGATGATGTACGGTTTTGGCAACTTTGGTGTAAGCGCTCTGCAGCTGCTGAGGCCCCCTCTGCTGTGAGCAATGTAACTTCAGCATTTGCTTCTCCTGCTCCCTCGACCAGAGGGAGACACTTTCTTGTAATTTGTTGTGAAAACAAAGCCATCTTTCTGGACTTGGTCACAATGCGAGGACGTGATGTACCCAAACACGAGCTTGACAATAAATCATTGCTATGGTAATTTCTGCTCACAAAAAATAAATCCCTTTCTCTTTTCTCGATATGTTATTTCTTTATTAGTTCGCTGTTGTAAATAATTGACTCTTGAAAAGTGGATTATTTTCATTTGATTTCATCAGACTTATACCATTAACTTGACTGTTCATTTCTTATATCTGACTCGCTGGCTATGAATTCCTTAACTATATTTTGTTACTTCTTTTATTGTTATTTGCAGTATGGAGTTTCTATGTAGATCCACTGCTGGTGATGGTCCACTTGTTGCATTTGGTGGATCAGATGGAGTCATTAGAGTTCTTTCCATGATAACGTGGAAGGTTTGCAAACGTTTATGATTTTTTTTTTTTTGGTGTGACGATGCTTATATAGATATATATTCCATGCAGCTTGCACGTAGATACACTGGAGGTCATAAAGGACCCATTTCTTGTTTGATGACCTTCATGGCTTCGTCTGGTGAGGTAGTTTTTTGGTTTTAACTGCTCTTATGTTATATTGTAGTTCTTTTTCTTCTGGTGAGGTAGTTTTTTCATGGATTCTTCTTCTTCTTCTCCTCCTCCTCCTCCTCCTCCTTTTCTTGTTAATTCATTTCATCTTTGCTTGTAGTTGTTTTGAATCTATATTCCTCTTGTAGAAGCTAGCGGAACAAGTTTTCCTGTAATCAATTTGATTTTCAATTAGAATAGAAGTGTTTTGATCTTCCCGGCACCATTTTTGGTTAATTATGTTTAGTTCAAGAAGCTTTATAATGTGCAAAAACACTGATATGGATGCTTTAAAGGCTTGAAAAGTGCGCTTCGATGATAAAAATAAGTGCAAATCTGAATGGCTTGACAGTTTTGTGATTAGGTGCTCTGGTGTCAAGGAATGGGATAGATTGCAATCAATTGATTCTTGAGCTTTTTGTCTAATAAAAGAACTACTTATTTGTAGTAACCTTTCTTCCCCTCTGTATATGTAGTTGACCGTGCAATCTAACCATCAAGGTTTTAGCTGAAAGTTCTTGTCATAGGAGAGGAAACATGAGAGACTGATCGTTGAGATTATCACTATCACAACGCTAGAACTAATTCCTTGAGCTGCAAATATGTTATTCTTTATGTGTTGCACTTAGGGCTAGGGGTTCATTATGAGCTGCCTACCAGTTTAGTATTATTAATGGTTGTGCTACCTTCCTTTCTTCTTTCCAACTCCAATTTGTAGCAATTTTGAGATTTTTTGTTATATAACTGACTGGTTGTAAGCATACTCTTCATGTAAGTTATTAATTTGTTGGCGATCCTGTTATAGTACAAAGATACAGGCACATGTAAACCATTTGTACTTGCATCACTTGCACCAACTTTTCCTTGTAATTTAGAAGAACACTTGACTATTTTGATAAATGAACATGGACTTTTTCATGCCATTATTTGGCTTATATTTGTTTATGTTTGTCATGAATCTGATTGTAGGCACTTCTTGTTTCGGGTGGTAGTGATGGTTTGCTTGTACTTTGGAGTGCAGATCATGGTCAAGACTCTCGAGAGCTTGTACCCAAGCTAAGCTTGAAGGTACAGTGTTTTCTCTTTCCTCCTTTCATTCTTCATGGTTTAAAACACTCCATTCTTTATATCATATCTAATGCTCTTTACTGACAAGTAACGCAATTTTTATTTTTTGGACTGGTAAAGATGTTTAAAATGATTTTCGCCTGTCATACAACAGGCACATGATGGTGGAGTTGTGGCTGTTGAACTTTCCAGAGTGATTGGAGGTGCTCCGCAACTCATTACCATTGGTGCAGATAAGACACTAGCTATATGGGATACGATCTCTTTCAAGGTATTCTGCTAAGCCTTGCAAAAGTTCTTTAACTCATAATGGTGATGTGATATCCTCCACTTGTCACTTTCAAATACGGGACATATAACTAAAATAATAACTCCTCTGACAATGTGAAAAGCACACTCACTTTTAGAGTTCAAGCTGATAACTCTGAGATTCTTTCTTTCCTTTCTTGCATTTATGCCTCTGTCTGTCATTTTTCTGTTTCTCACTTGGATTAGCTTATATGTATCTACATTTGTGCAGGAGTTGCGGCGAATCAAGCCTGTTTCCAAACTTGCTTGCCACAGTGTGGCATCATGGTGCCACCCTCGAGCTCCAAACCTGGATATTTTGGCGTGTGTGAAGGATTCACATATATGGTATGCATAACCATAGCTGGTTGTCAAAATCTGGCATGTGTGGCATAGCACCAATCGTGCATTTTTCTCGTGTATGCCATATCCTAATCTGCATAAAGGAAATTGACATTAAGGTGCAACTTTTTGCAGGGCGATTGAGCACCCAACTTATTCAGCTCTTACGCGGCCATTATGTGAACTTTCTTCACTTATACCTCCACAAGTTCTTGCACCAAACAAGAAACTTAGAGTAAGTAATCATAATTTGAGATATTGTCTTCAACTGATAATCCTGATTTAGTCTATATATTTCTTTCTATTGTTATAACAAACTGTTGCTAAGTTATTTGATGGAAATGAATAATATCCGAAGCTGTCAAATTATGTTCACAAGTTACATATTTGTGATCTATTTTGTATATGAAACTGAATGATTGGCTGATGTAGGTTTATTGTATGGTTGCACATCCTTTACAACCTCACCTTGTTGCAACTGGGACAAATATTGGGATCATTGTTAGCGAGTTTGATGCTAGGTCTCTTCCACCTGTAGCCCCTCTACCAGCACCTTCTGGAAATAGGGAGCACTCTGCTGTCTACATAGTTGAAAGAGAACTGAAGTTACTAAATTTCCAATTGACCAATACCTCGAATCCATCTCTTGGAAGTAATGGCTCCTTATCTGAAGCAGGAAAATACAAGGGAGACTTGGCTGAACCATTACATATCAAGCAGGTTAAGAGGCATATTAGTACCCCTGTGCCACATGATGCATATTCAATTCTTTCCATAAGCAGCTCCGGAAAGTGAGTTACTTTCTGTTCTTCTTTAATGCTTTGTCAACATGGATATAGGTTTTCATTAACTGATTATTTCTCCTATTCAAATGAGAGGCATTTTCTTGTTTATATTCTCTTTCAAAATGTTGTCTACTCCACAGTGATTTTGCATCTTAGTCATCCTAGTCTAACTTATAATTCATTGACTTGATTGCAGATATCTCGCAATTGTGTGGCCTGATATTCCTTATTTCTCTATATATAAGGTTAGCGATTGGTCTATTGTAGATTCAGGCAGTGCTAGGGCTCTGGCTTGGGATACATGCCGTGATAGGTTTGCCATATTGGAATCCGCATTACTTCCTAGGATTCCGGTAATTCCCAAGGGGGGCTCGTCAAAAAAGGCAAAGGAAGCTGCTGCAGCTGCAGTGCAGGCTGCTGCAGCTGCTGCTTCTGCTGCTTCTGCAGCCACTGTTCAAGTTCGTATCTTACTGGATGATGGGACTTCAAACATTTTAATGAGGTCTATAGGAGGTCGTACTGAACCGGTAGTTATCACTTTCTGGTTTTCCTTTTTTAGTAGTTTTGATCTAACACTTGCTGTCATGTTCGACAGTTTCTGTGTGAAAAATCTGCATTTTATATCATACTATCCACTTGTTCTTTGAAGTGTAATTTAATTGTTATGTTCATATATCGGCATTTATTTTCTTTTCTTCTCCTTGTTTAATTGTGTCCAGAGGTGAATTTTACAGCTTATAGCTTGTTGTCCTTTAGTACTATGAGGGTTACAGGGCCTTTGGGAAAATTCTAAAATCCCATTGGTCAACTAGTGAGGAAAAACTAAAACCCTTTTTCTTTTTTAGTTAAATGGATTTCTATCTTTGTGCTTCTATTTTTTTTTTAGGCAAAGTTGATCATCTTTCTTGTTTTTTGGCGTGAAAAGCTTTTTTTTTGACTCAATATTATAATTTACCAGATCATTGGCTTGCATGGAGGCGCATTACTAGGTGTGGCTTATCGAACATCTCGTAGGATTAGCCCTATTGCAGCAACAACTATTTCAACTATTCAATCCATGCCCCTCTCAGGATTTGGAAGCAGTGGTGCTTCTTCTTTCTCAACATTTGATGATGGATTTTCTTCCCATAGATCTTCCAATGAAGCAGCCTCACAGAACTATCAGTTATACAGGTAACAACTATAGCCATTGTATTTATTGTCGCTTATCTACTTTTAAGGTGCTAAAATCGGGTGATTTTTTAATGCTATGTGATCGCGTATTCAAAAATTCTATTGAAGGAGAAAGTTAACCTTTTCTAGTTGAAGTATTGCATATCCAACCTTACTCTAGTCCTAGCTGGTAATAGAAAAAATAGCTAAGCTAGTCCTTCTTAAGTCTCAATGGGGTTACTATGAGGGATCCTATTTGGTAGTTATTGCTACATGCTCCTGTTATCTTCCATATATGTTTGTAAAGTTTGTTAACGTGATATCCACATCAACAATTCGTTTGAAGGAAAACAACCGCATTCTCCTATGGATGTGCCCACAAAAATCTTTGAACTCCTAATATACAGATCGATTAAGATAGAACGTAAAGATGAGGAAAACCATTTGAGAAAGAAATTAAAGGCATCCCAAGATGCCTGCTGTTGCATCCTTTGGTTCAAGATTATTTTAGACACATACCAAATAACTCAAACTAGACCCAAAAGCTATGACGTAGTAGGAAAATGCTTTAACAATTCAAAAGTTTTCCTAAGGTTGGAGGTTTCATGGGATGGAACGGTGGCATAAGAATGTTGTTGATTCTTTTTATATTGTCCAAAATTTGGGTAATCCTAATTATAAAATCTTGAGAAATAGCTAATGACAACAATGTTACAAGAAAAGGAAACAAAAAATTTCATCAATTTACCTAGGTAGATGAAGGAGAAATTATCATTATAAGCTAAAATCAATGATTCAATTCTTCCATGTAAACTTAAAACTATATACAACAATGTGATAAACACCAACGAGAAAAGTGAAGGAAAAAAAAAGTTTGGAGAACAATGGGAGGAAAAGAGAAAATGTAAATTGATGGAAATGGATAATACAAAACTAATACTTATTCGAGATGCTATTCTCTCCTTAAGGATTTAGTAGAGTTGTTTGACAAAGTAACAATCTGCAAAGCCATTTCACGAAGTAACAATCAGTGTCCTCTTCCCCTTTGACATAGATTAGGGATGACAATTGTCTGACCCAAATCGTGTCGTGTTGCCTAAGCGCATCCTTTGTGAAGCCTGAATATGTCACGTAACATGAGGTTGTTTTTAAGTAAAATGATGTTATTTTAAATTTTAAATTAAAAAAACAAAGAAACTAACTGGGCTTTGCTGGCCTTCGGGCTACCCAAGCACTAGAGGATTTGGGCTCGAGTCGCAAACCTTAGATTTGATAGAGCTTTGGGCCGAGTCTAGGCTCGAACATAAATTTTGGTGCGGGGCTTTGACTAGGGGCCCGACTTGGCCCAACCCAATGCCAAGCCTAGTCACAGATACATATAATGATGAAAATAGGATAACTGACTGTTGCCACCTCTTCAAGTGATGACAACAAGGTACTGGAATGCAAAAACAACATAACCAACCAACCAACAAAAATCAATTTGCTATTGGGTTGGATCATGGGTTGCTTAGGCCATTTTTTTTCCTTTTTCCTCCTATATACAAATTGCACTAGAGGTCTATCATTACCCCTTATAGTCGATGCAAAACTTCCAACTTCCATCCTTCTTCTCTAGCAACGCCGAACTAGAAAAAGGGCTGGTGCTAGGATGTATGGTTCTTGCCTCCAACATTTTGGCTTGTAATTTCTCAATTTCATTTTTTTGAATTTGCGGATAGCAGTAGAGGCACACATTTATGGACTCTGTTCCTTCCTTGAATACTACTGAGTGATTATGTTTACAATCATGTTGGAGTTTTGTGGAAGTTTCAAAGACATCTCTACACTCAACCAACAACTCTTTTATTGTCGGATACATTTTGTTTTTATGTGTTCCCTGCACTTCTAAGGTTAAGAACTCAACGAGGATTCCCTTTCCCTTTTTTTGAATAGCCTTTAACCATGGATTTTAAGGACACTAGGGCAAAATCACTTGTCTGCCACCTAATTTGAAGGCATAGTCATTCTTCCAATCATCACAAATCACTCCCATGGTAGCTAGCCACTTCATACCCAAATCACTTATGTTCTCCTCATCCGAAGTGGCAGATAATCCTCCATAATCGTCAAGCCTTGCATATGTGACACGGCCCCTTTACATACCCCCTTTCCCTTCAACTGATTGTCGTTTCCTATGGTCATACCATAGTTGGCAGTTTACAAGTATCTTCAACTTCTCTACCAACTCTTGAGAGATGTAATTGTGGGTTGTGTGTCTATTTTTATTGCTACGATATTCCTTCTCATCACTAACAATGAGAACATTTAGCTCTTGATTTTTATGCCGATGGCCTACGACTACTTCTTATTGCTACGATAGCATAACCCCGTCTTTCTACAGGCTTGAGCCTTAGTTCCCAATAATTACTTGAATTTCTGGGAATTGATACTGTGGATGGGTTGCTTGAGGTTGTTTTTGATTGTGTTACATTGGAGGTGGGTGTGTTTCGGACCGTGGGTGATCGAGTTGTTTGAACTGAATGAGCTCATTTGGGTCGGTGGGTTATGTGTCTTAATTGGTATTTGTACCTGGGTTTTTGTAAGAAGTCCATGATATGTCTTTGTTTCTAGTTGACTTAGGTTTAAAGAGAGCTCTTTCGGGTTACAGGTTGGGTGAATGAGTTGATTCTTCTTTTCTACATGGGTGAGTTGCAACTTGGATGATTTTCTTGGGACCCTTTTGATTCAACATAAAAAGTTTAGCTCTAGTGTGCTCCACAAGCCCCGTTGATGAAAACAACAGTCATTGTCCCTTCTTCTATTCGACCGATGAAAGCAGCCAGCAGCTCTAATTGAGCTTGATATTCTGCCATGTTCTTGTTTGTCGGACCACAAAGAAGCACTGCAACAAGGATCCATCCTTCGGCCCCAAACATCTGTGTTTTTAGCTGTTCCTTAGATGTAAACGTGGTTTCCCTTTCTTCAAACCTCAACCAAACTTGTGCTTATCCTTCAAAACCTACTATTGCTGCGTCCAACTTCTCAGCCTTAGATAACCAATTCAATGAAAAATACATCTCGGCACTAAAAATCCATAAATCTGGGTTGGAAACCCCCAAAGACTGGAAGTTTCAACTTCCTGGGCGACTTATCTTTGTCCCACAGTGTTGCTTCTCCGTTGATTCCTTGTTACCAAGTGTAGGGTTGGTCACAAAGGCTGGGGCTGAAATCACCCTGGTCCGATTAATACTTGTCTCTCCTTGGTTTCTCATTCCTTCTCCTTGTTGTTTCAACAGACTGATGAAAGTCTCCTCAAACCATCGAGCCATAGTGGCTATGGAGGCACGTAGATAACAAATGAGACATCCATATTACCTTTATAAACTGAAACGAATGATTCAGTTATTCACTTTATACTTAAAACTATATACAAAAATGCTACTTATACAACGATTAATATGATTTCAGCCACATCAAGGCAGAAATTCCTGCTTCTAATAATCATTTATGTCTGCATGTACTTATTTTCCTTTGTCTTATGTTGACTTTGTATACTATAGATACATAGTTATAAGTTCACTACTAGGATGGTTTCTTCAGTGCCTTCTTTTCTTTTTTCATAAATAAACTTTTGAGCTTATTAAAAAAATTGAGGATAGCTAAACCAAGTAATGCATGCAAGCAAATAAGATATTTGATACATAATCCAAATCCCAAGCCTTGCAAGTTTTTGGTTAAGCTGATCTCAATCTAGATTGAGTTCCCGTAACAAATCTTACCTTGGTTACCTTTTCATGCATGTAGTCTTCAAATAGGTGCTCACGTGAATAATCCTTTCTGGGAATTACACTTTGAGGCAGTTCAAAATTTAACCATGTTTTCAGCTTCTACCTATATTATGCATAGTATGCGCCAAAACTTGCCTGATGTTGGTTTGCACATTCTGTGCCTTTGTCGATATCTAAGTTGCATCTTTGGGTAAAAAAGGTTTGTAAGCCCCATACTTATTGCTAACACACAATGTTCTTATTTACAGTTGGGAAACCTTTCAACCTGTTGGTGGTCTACTTCCTCAGCCAGAATGGACTGCATGGGACCAAACTGTTGAGTATTGTGCTTTTGCTTATCAGCAGTACATTGTCATTTCGTCTTTGCGCCCCCAGTATAGATATGTGGGAGATGTTGCTATTCCTTATGCTATTGGAGCTGTTTGGCATCGAAGACAACTTTTTGTTGTGACACCAACTACCATTGAGTAAGTTCTAGTTTTTTATTCAGAATATATGCTTCTAGTGAAGTCGGATGCATGAGGCCTTTATGTTACCTTAAGCATAAATTGTTTTAGTTTCTTGATAAAAAGTACATGTATTTATTCGCTGCACTTGCAAGGGATTGCAACAGGAGTTTATATCATAAGTGGAAGTGGGGCTAGCAACACTGAAGAGGAGAATATGATTATGAGTTATTGGATCTTAGTTTTAATGTCCTCATTGCAAATAGCAATGGCCCACTTAATGATTGAAATTTCATTCTCTGCTAAGAACGTACTATTCTCGAAACTAGAAAATTAAACTGAGATAAAATATTTTGAAACAACTGTAAAGATTTCTCAAACAAGCTAAGAAGTGGATAGAAAAGGAAGAATCTGGATGGAGATTCTATCCATTGAACTTCATGTGGGACTTTCAAGGATTTTAGAGAGAAGGAAAAACTCAACCTACAAAGACTATCATTAAGTCTCACAATTTGCTGGAATATGAGGTAGAGATTGTTCAGCTGCCTGTTGAACTGCAAACGGAGTAGATTCCTGTGGCATCTAATGCTGTGAAGGAGACTGATATTCTGCACCTTGCTTCTTGACCTGTTTGAGATTCACATAGATGCATCAAGAAGTATCAGAAAACAGCTAGTGAAACATGAAAAGGGATATTAGGATGAAACTAGCCACCCCTGTTCTGTTTATATGGTACTCTTTGTATCTGTTTTTTATGAAACAAATTCCATCTGAAAGCTGCAAGCAGTTGCAGTATTCCTACAAGTTGAGATGATAGGATGCAACTTGAAAGGCACATTGATAAGGAAAGGAGAGTGGAAAGTGACTTTCATTACGAGAAGTCCTTGGCTGTTCACTAGTAAGTTTTAAGGGTCGGAGATTTTGAGATGATATTTTATACGTGGAACAATTAGCTTCTAGAGGACCTTTGGATAGTGGTTCTCATTTCTTTCAGTAGATATGTCACCTGTGGATTTGTATGGTAGTTCAGTTCATGGAATACTTAGATGTTTTATCCATAGTAGTTAATAGCGCGCGATCGCGGCGCTATCGCGGCGGAGCGGCACCAACCCGCTCCAGACCCCTTGTAGCGGAGTGGTTTGGCGTCGCGGCAAAAGCGGTGCTAAAGCGGCCGCGATTTGCGGCAGATCGCGGAAATAGCGGCCGCTATTTC
>JAOQMR010000007.1:24730818-24796716 GCA_027563865.1 Erythroxylum pelleterianum
GCGCCGGCGTTCGGAGGGGGCACCGGCGTCACCGGAGAGGCTGGTGACTGGTGAGTTCGTTGACGATGAAGGGGGGGGACGGGGGATTTTTAGGTTTAATTGGTTAATTTGCTTTTTAACTTTTATTAAATATATATAATAATTTACTAATACTACCGTCACTATCCGTCTGTTATGGTTCACACTCGTTACTAATTATCCTTCTTTTCCTTTTATTTTTCTATTAACCTCTTGTCAAGTAAGTAAGGTTAGCAAACTTCAAAGTTTCTTCAAACGTCTGTCAGCTGTCATTTTATCTCTTTCTTCTCTTTCTCTTTCCCTGTTCTGTTATGATTTTTATTTTTTCTTATTTCATTAGAATCTGTAATTTTCGGAGAAGACAGATCTGTCAGATGCAAACCCAAAACTCGTAGAAATAGCGGCCGCTCCGCTATCCGCTATTCCGCTATAGCGTTTTTGGGGTTGGCCGCTCCGCGCCGCTATCCGCTATTAACTACTATGGTTTTATCCTTGCATAGCAGTATCATCTCTCCCTC
Organism: Erythroxylum pelleterianum; assembly: GCA_027563865.1. Lineage (NCBI taxonomy): Eukaryota > Viridiplantae > Streptophyta > Magnoliopsida > Malpighiales > Erythroxylaceae > Erythroxylum > Erythroxylum pelleterianum. The sequence goes on from JAOQMR010000007.1 coordinate 24,731,355, forward strand.
TTTTTCTGCCTTTGATTTTTCCTTTATTATTTCTTATCACATCTATTATAAAGTGATCTTTTGACATGATGGAAGGTTGAAAAGAAACATTATCCAAGTGTGGAATAGATTGTGAATCTGTCCTAGAAATCACTATACATAAGATTTTTTGTGAATAAATCTACGAATTTGTCTCTGTGCCTGTTTCTTGTTGTTACAGCTCTTCTATTATTTTGTATTACCCTTGAGTAATTTGTTCACCTATTTCTTTCATTTTATCTTGTGTAGAATCAGAAATCTCAATTATATGATTTCACTCATTCCAGTGTCATTCATTCAAAATATTTGCAGTGATTATAGATCATGAAAATTTGCCCATGGATTGGTTGAAAGAGATATATAAGTCGTTCTATATATTGAATGCATGAGTCTCATATGCATCATGTTACTGGATTTGTGTCCTCTTTGGCCCCAAAGTTTATTATTGCAGAACATTAGTTTAACATGTATCAATTCTGCAGATGTGTTTTCGTAGATGCTGGGGTTGCAGCAATTGATGTGGAAACAAAAAGGATGAAGGAAGAGATGAAAATGAAAGAGGCCCAGACAAGAGCAGTTGCTGAGCATGGAGAGTTAGCACTAATCACGGTGGATGGTCCCCAAAGTGCTACTCAAGATAGAATAACATTGAGGCCCCCAATGCTACAGGTTGGTAATTTATAGTCTCTGATAAAATTTAGCCTGTTGTTAAAACTCTAGGTAGACACAAGCAGTAGGGACTGTTGTTAGAGCCTTATGCCTGCATAAGGTTCAAGCTTGTGCTTCAGTGCAGAAGCCCAATTCTTAGGAGTAAAATAGAGAAGCACCTTAATGAGCAGTATAACAACAACAACAATAATAATAACAACACCCAATAGAAATCCCGCTAAGACGCGGGGTCTGGAGAGATCTAGTAGTACGCAACATTATCTAGAAATAGTATTCCTAGCATTACATTTGAAAAAGATGCAAGAACATCTCGCAAAGCATAGGGTTCATAACCTTTACCAACTATTTCCAATTTCTTGTGAAGGGTTGGATTTGCCACTTGATTTGTACTAATTAATTGAACTGTAAACAGTTGCCTAAAGTTATGTAAGGAATGAACATATTTGAAAATTTGAAATGAAGAGAGGAGAGAACATAAACAGAAATAGAGGTGTTCCTGGAAGAAGCTACCAATCTTTTCATCCATGTTTGAGTCTCAACTTCCACGTGGCTTTGTGCAACTTCTCTACGCCTCTGTTTTCTCTTTCTTATCCTTCAGGTTTTGTTAGAGTCCATATTTAAGGATACCTGCATTTATATGTCTGAAGGATCATAGTGTTTGATATACTTTGATGTCTGCTCTTTTTGCTCTCAAATTAGAGGGGCATGCATTTGGTTTTAACGCCTCTGATGCTCTCATATTAATGTGCCTTTCTTTGAGAGGAGTATTTATCGCTGCAGTGTTTTTGCACCAAACATCTTATCTCACTTGTATAAAAAATTCCAATTGGAGTTTGCTTTTGTCATGTCAAAACATTGAGGGATGCATATCTTCTTTTCAAATTAAAAAATTGTATTAAACTTCTGGAAACTATTTCTTCTTTCCAAATTAAACAATTGTATTAAACTTTTGGACGTTAGTTATCTGTTCGCTATGTGAAGCTTCATAGTTTATTTTTTGATGAGGATCAAATCCATTGCTTTCTTAATGAGGAATTCCCTTGTGATGACTTGAAGATCTACATATTCTCTTCAGGTGGTCAGGTTAGCTTCTTTCCAGCATGCTCCTTCTGTGCCACCTTTCTTGACAGTGCCAAAACAGACAAAAGTTGATGGTGATGACTCAGCTATGCCGAAAGAAATGGAAGAGAAAAAGGTTAATGAGATAGCTGTTGGCGGTGGAGGTGTGTCAGTGGCAATTACTCGTTTTCCAACTGAACAGAAACGACCTGTAGGGCCTCTTGTTATTGTTGGCGTAAGAGATGGAGTACTTTGGCTCATTGATAGGTAATTTGATGATAGTTTAACTTTACTAAACTATCTGGTTACACAGTCAGAAGCAACTGCAAATGTTGTCTCCAATTTCTTTTTTTGGTTGCCTCATTCTTAAAAGCAATGTTTCATAACCTAGCATGGTATAATGACCTAGAGAGGCAAACGTCTCTGCCTCGTTTTCAACATGAAACATTCATTTGCATAGAAGTCGTGTGTTTCATTAGATACATTACATGTAAATGATGCAAAAGAGCTTGGAGTTTATAAAAGAAATAAAAGAGGGCAAATCACTCAACCGCAAGCTTTAAATTGGTAGGATGAATAGTGCAGTTGAGGTGACAACAAAGACAACAAGTGCTGGCTTGTATTTTATACTAGGTTTCTTTATTAGATGGGAAGACTTAAAACTTATTTGAGAATAAAGAATCCTTATTATAGTATAATTCAAGTTTATTTTGGATATTTTAGTTACAGATCCTTTTACTATCAAAATAAGGGTTCCAAGAACTTCTCTCTATATATGTGTACAAAGCCCTTCAACAAGACTGCAAGAGTGATTCCTAGTTCCCTACGCTCCATTGCTCGTGTACCTTATTAAAAATTCTGGCATTTTTAACTTGATTTGCCAACAACCAAAACCATAAAATTCTATCCTAAATTTCTAGTAACGAAACCCTAAATTTCCAGCTATTCGAAACTTGAAATTCTAGCAACCTTAGCTGAAACTCAAATTCCAGCAGTCAGATTTTACAAGTTTTGTGGGTTCCAACTACTAGTTTGATATATATTTTCTACTCATCCTATGTCAGTGAAACTAAAGAGTGGGAGCCCTATGGTAAGCACCTTAGTCGTGTCATTTGAATCAACAGGTGGTTGGGTAGAGTTATAATAGAAGCGGCTTTGGTGTGTCCTTTATAAGCAAGAGGAAAGATACATTACATGTATAATTCTTTTTGAAGATGATACAATCATGAAAGAAACAGTCCAGAACTTAGTAGAAGAAAATGGTTGATATCTAAATTTTTAGTTTGTGAATAGGTTAACGTAAATGCTTTCTGAATTATTATGTTCTCTGGAAACTTGCAAAAACAATGCTTTGGAAACTTTATTTTCAAATTAACAAAAATGATGATGGAACTAGTATTTCATATTTAATTTTCAAGAAATTGTTAAAAAGAGTTACACAATTTGAAAGAGAGAAGTGATTGCTGAAAATTTGTTAACGCTTTGATTTAATTCAGGGAAGCTTCTAGGCACAAATGTAAACATAGGATTAACTAAACAAAGAAAAATGTTGAACCGGTCTAGTTCATTTGGATGGCTGAACTGACCCCTTCACAAGGCTTTTGTTGGATAATTATCTTAGATAAGTTTATAAGTTTATCTTCTAGTAGATAAGATAAGATATGCTATAGATATGATAAGTTAGTATATACTAAAAATCCAGTAGTTTAGTAGTATTAGAATAGATTATATTCATGTATAAATTACATATAATCAGAGAAATAAAGTGGGTTTTCTTCTGATATTTTCTATACCTTTTGTATCAGAGCTACCGATTCTGGAAGCCTAATTTTTCCAGCCACATCATGGCTGGAGTTCAACCAACCTTCGGTTCCTTTGATGAGTACCAAACCTCATCCCAAACACCTAGTTACGTAATACCTTCAACCCAAACTTCATCTCCTTCTATTGATAATCTTTCGTTGCAAATCTCGCAACATAGATTAAATGGAACGAATTTTTGAGAATGGTCCCAATTAGTCATGCTCGTAATCAAAGGAAGAGGCAAGGCTGGATATCTAACAGGGACAATTCCTCAATCACACGAAAAAATAGTCACTTACGGTGCTTGAGAAGCTAAGAATTCTATTGTCATGGCTTGACTTATAAATTCAATGGAGCCAAAAATAGGAGAACCTACCTATTCTGAAAAACTACAAGAGAAATCTCGGAGGCTGTGCAAGAAGTATATTCTGATTTGGAAAACACTTCTCAGGGCTTTGAAATCAGATCAAAAATCAGAAATACTCAACAAGGTAATATGTCGGTCACCGAGTATTATAACTTACTGAATTATGGCAGGAGATGATCTATTTTATGCAATAATTTGGGAGTGTTGTGCTGATGTCGAGAAGTATGAAAAATTATTGGAGAAGGAGAGAGTTTTTTTATTTCTTGCAGGGACTTAATGTTGGACTTGATGAAGTATGAGGAAAGTTACTCGGTTTAAAACCATTGCCATCAATTCGAGAAACGTTTGCTGAGGTGCGTAAGGAAGAGAGTAGGAAAAAGGTCATGCTTACCTCATACACTTATGAACAAACCTCTCAAGGCTCAACTTTAGTGACAAACTCTCGAAAGGAGTCTACTTACCAAACCCGAGAGCAAGAAACCAAGAACAAGCAGTGGTGTGACCACTGTGATAAGCCCTACCACACCCGTGAGACTTGCTGGAAATTACATGGGAAACCACCAAATTGGAAACTTAAAAGCCAAAGAGTTCAGCAAAAATGTGGAGCAGCACATGTAGCAAAATCCGATATCAGCAAATCCGCAGGGCTAAACCTGTCCCCCTGGTAGATTGAACTACTCCATCAACTCTTGAATCATATAAAAATCACAACTGGGAAAGACTCACCTGACCAACAAACCTCTATTGCAACACTAGTGCATAAAGGTAACCTATGTCAATCATTATTATCAAAGTTCCTAAGTCAAAATCTCTGGATTGTGGACATAGGTGCATCAGACCACATGCCTGGGTCTTTGAAAGTCTTTGAAACATATGAGCCATGTAACCAGAAAATTAATGTCTGGATCACGGATAGAAAAGGGTCACCAGCTATTGGTCAAGCGAGAGTTTGTTTACCAAAATTGACATTAAATACTATTCTCAATGTGCCTAAGTTAACTTATAATCTACTATCTGTCAGTCAATTAACCAAGGACATTGACTGTATTGTGAAGTTCTTTCCATCTCATTATGAATTCTAGGACCGGTGTTTGAGGAAGATGATTGGGAGTGCTGGGGAGAAAGATGGACTTTACTACTTGTCAGGAAAGAGAACTCCTACTGAATCCAAATCACCACATAGGATTTTCCTTTCAGTTATGTCAAATTCTGGTGTTATGTTATGGCATCAGCGCCTTGGTCATCCCAATTTCCCATATTTGAAATCTTATATCCAAACCTTTTCGTCAGTAAAGATCAGATTTCTTTATATTGTGAGCAATGTGTCCTTGCAAAACAAAGCAAAAATACTTATCCCATACACTCATACATACTCTCAAAACCTTTTTAATTAATTCATAGTGATATCTAGGGTCTCGCTAGAGTTACAAGTCTAACCAGTACTCGTTGGTTTATCAGTTTCATTGATGATCATACAAAGGTATGTTGGGTATATCTAATGAAAGACAAATCTGCAGCTATCATGTCTTTAAATAGTTCCACAAACTCATCCAAAATGTATTCCAAACCTCTATTCAAGTAGTACGTACAGACAACGGGAGAGAATATTTTTCAACTGATTTTATTCAATATCTCAGTAGGAATGGGATCATTCACCAGAGATCTTGTGCTTATACCCCACAACAAAATGGGATAGCGGAGCCGGAGAGAAAGAATCGTCATCTTGTAGAGGTAGCCCGATCTATGATGTTTACCAACTTTGTTCCAAATTCCTATTGGGGAGAAGCCATTCTAACTGCCTCATACTTGATAAATGTCTTCAAAAAGTCTTAAATTCCAAACCCCATTAATTGTTCTTCTAGAACAATTTTCTCACATTAAGCTCCTTAATTATCTTCTTCCTAAAGTCTTTGGGTGTACTGTTTTCGTACACAACAATCAATCCAATAGAAGCACACTTGACCCACAAGCTATTAAATGTGTGTTTGTTGGGTACTCTCCCACTCAAAAGGGTTAAAAGTGTTCTTACGTTCTACAAACAAATTATTTGTTTCATATGATGTCACCTTTTCCAAAAAACAACCTTACTTCACCAATACCTCTCTTCAGAGGGAGACATCCAATGAAGAGATTTATTGGGACTCAAGCATGTCACTTCCTATCTCACAAACCTTCCCACAAAACTCGCAAACACCACAAACACCTACCATTGAACCTGAAACTGTCCAGTCCAATTCAGTGGGCGAACCAATTCTCGAAAAACCAACCTTAGTATATTCTCGAAGGCCTAAAGTTCCTCAACAAGGCCAATCATTGGACCAAGAACTTGCTCGTAGAGAGACTATGGTAAGTGACGTAGATGTCCCAATTGCACTACGAAAGGGGTAAGATCATGTACTAAATATCCTATTTCAGATTATTCGACTTACTCATAGTTATCTTCAAAGCTTAAAGCTTTCACTACTAAGCTTGACAGTGTAAGAATCCCAAGAAATGTACATTCCAAGAACTTAAGTGGAAGGAAGCTGTACTTGAAGAAATGAAAGCTGTACTTGATAATAAAACATGGGAGATTGTGGATCTACCCAAAGGAAAAAAGGTGGTTGGTAGCAAGTGGGTGTTCACCGTGAAGTATAGGGCAGATGGAGAGATTGAAATGTATAAGGCTAGATTAGTGGCTCAAGGCTTTACACAAACGTATGGAATAGATTATGAGGAGACATTTGCTCTAGTTGCAAAGTTGAACACAATTAAAGTCCTTCTATCATTGGCTGCAAATTTAGATTGGGAACTCCATTAGCTCGACATTAAAAATGCCTTCCTAAATGGTCAATTAGATGAGGAAATATATATGAGGATACCACCAGGTTTTGAAACCGAAGAAGGGGAAGAGTTTGCAAACTGAAAAAAATCCTTATATGGCCTCAAACAGCCTCCACGAGCATGGTTTAAGAGGTTCAGTGACAATCTTTGCAGGTTTGCATACAAACAAGGACAAGCTGATCACACAATGTTTGTGAAGTGTGGAAAAAATGGAAAGAAATCCATCTTGATTGTGTATGTGGACGATATTATAATCATAGGAGAAGACACTAGTGAGATCAATGATCTTAAACAAAAATTGAGGCTGGAATTTAGGGTAAAAGACCTTGGAGCATTAAGATACTTTCTTGGAATGGAGATTGCTAGAAGTAAGGAAGGTATTTTCATATCTCAACGAAAAATACATTCTTGATTCAAGAAAAATGAAGAAGATCCTCCTGTTGACAAAGGAAGATACCAAAGGTTAGTAGGAAAACTTATCTATTTGTCACTAACCAGACCAGATATTGCTTATTCTGTGAGTATTGTTAGCCAATTATGCACTCTCCAACTCAAAGACATTTAGAGGCAGTCAACCATATTCTGAAATATCTCAAAGGCAGTCCAGGTAGAGGATTAATGTGTCGGAAAAATGAGAAAAGAAGCATAGAAGAGTTCACGGATGCAGATTGGGCTGGTTGTATTGAAGACAGTCAACATCTGGTTATTATACTAAACTATGGGCGAATCTTGTCACATGGAGAAGCAAGATGCAGTCCGTAATAGCAAGAAGCATTGCAGAAGCAGAGTTTAGGGCAAGTGCACAAGGAATTTGTGAAGTTATTTGGTTAGAGAGGTTGATGCAGGACTTACAGATCACCATTTCCTCTCACACCAAAGTTTTCAGTGATAGTAAATCAGCCATCAGTATAGTGAAGAATCCAGTTCAACATGATCGAACAAAACATGTTAGAATTGACAAGAGCTTTATCAAATGTGAAATAGAAGAAGGGGGCATTAATCTATGCTATGTCCCTACTGAAGCATAGGCAACCGATATCTTCACAAAGATCATGCCCACGCCTAGATTCGAGACAATTCTAAGCAAGTTGGGCATGATAAATATCTATTCCTCAACTTTAGAGGGAGTGTTGGATAATTATCTTAGATAAGTTTAGCTAGCTTAGGAGATTATCTTCTAGGAGATAAGTTTATCTTTTAGGAGATAAGATAAGATATACTATAGATAGGATAAGTTAGTATATACTAAAAATCCAGTAGTTTAGTAGTATTAGAATAGATTATACTCATGTATAAATTACATATAATCAGACAAATAAAGTGGGTTTTCTTCTGATATTTTCTATACCCTCTTGTTTCAGCTTTTCATCAGGCCCGGTTTTCTGATTTTTGAATGCGTCACGATCCCCTTACCAATTTCTTGGTTTTATGGTCTGACCGGCCATACCACGTATCTAGAAGTCATTGTTGCACCATTAGTCCATTGTTATACCCCATGTCTTTAATTTTTCTACTTCCCCTAAGAGTACCAGGGACATTCTTGCAAATTATTGGGCAAGTTATCAGGTCACAATCTTTTATTTCAATTGTCACAATTTATTTGATGAACAATGGATAAAATCAGGGTGGATTGACATGCATGTTAAGCTTGTAACAGGTTTTCAAAGTTTGAGAACTGCTTGATGAACTGATCTTATTGAAGCTTGACTATTGCCCATTACTTCCATGAATATTCAGTAAGATATTAGGCTCTTACCCTATATTTAGGCATGATCTGCATTGACTATTGTACTTCCTTCTGGCTCTCAATGATAGCTGGAAAGTTTTTGTCCAAGTCTATGACCACAACTATTTTTGAATTCAAATTGATGCTAGAAAAGTAAAAATTAACTGCAGAACTAAATAGTTGACCGTTTTCCTTGTGTGGTACTCGTAATCCAAAATCCAAGAAGCTTGTATTATCTTTTCTTTTTGACTTTACAAAGGAGGTTGGCATTTTTTGTTGCTTCACTGGCCTTCTCATTGGTAGGTACATGTGTGCACATGCTTTATCCCTAAGTCATCCTGGCATTCGTTGTCGTTGTCTTGCTGCTTATGGAGATGCTGTTAGTGCAGTGAAATGGTAAGTCCTTTCTATTTTTTAAAATTTTTGTTCTGTGAATAATTATAGATTATTGACAATGCAAGCCATTTGTGAGTGCAATCCCGTACCAAAAAAAAACCATTATTTCTATATCAAATGCAGGGCAAGTAGGCTTGGTAGGGAACACCATGATGATTTGGCACAATTTATGCTGGGGATGGGATATGCCACTGAAGCACTTCATTTGCCAGGGATATCTAAGAGGTCAATCACTCTCTCTTTTTCTCCTAATGGTGTGAGCTACTCAGGGATTTGCTGTCCCGTGCACGCTAAATATTAATATGCCTGTGTCTATGCTTTTGCCTCTTTGTGTTTGCACATGGTTACATAGACAAGGACATCATTTGGCGATATGCTGGTCTTATCGTGTCCTGATGTTATGTAAAGTTGAAGCAATTCCAAGACACTCGAAATACCTTTGCTGCTGTGCTGGCCTTATCGTGTCCTGATGTTATGTAAAGTTGAAGCAATTCCAAGATACTCGATATACTATTAGGAGCTCAATGTTTCCTTCATGCACATATGTTTCTGCTTGCATAATGAATGAAAGAGATTCTATGTTTTTCAGGTTAGAGTTCGATCTGGCCATGCAGAGCAATGATTTGAAAAGAGCTCTTCAGTGCCTTCTTACGATGAGTAACAGTAGGGACATAGGGCCAGACAGTACATCTCTAAATTTGAATGAAATTTTGAACTCAACAGCTAAGAAGGAGAACGTGGTTGATGCTGTTCAAGGGATAGTGAAATTTGCACAGGAATTTTTGGACCTAATTGATGCAGCAGATGCCACTGCACAAGCTGATATTGCTCGTGAAGCTCTGAAGAGGTTGGCTACCGCCGGTTCTGTGAAGGGAGCTTTACAGGGACATGAGTTGAGAGGACTAGCTCTCCGTCTTGCAAATCATGGAGAGTTGACACGATTGACCGTACGTAGCCACAATTACCAGAAAATACTTTGGTAGAGCTTAAAAGCGCATCTGAAACTACTTTTTTTCTTGCATGATCATGACTTGAAGAGGTTCTATGATTTCTTGTATCAAGTTCATGTTCTAAAATGTACCCATGATGCATCTGGATCATGCACCTTTATGAACACAATGGTAATTATCCGAGGAAATCATAATCAAATGACAAGTATAAGCTTGGCAGACCAATCAATTATAAAATTACAAGGAATTGTGTTAAGACCAAAATCAACATATGTGCGGGTCAACTAGAATCTGCTGCTCCCTTTGTTGGAGCCTCAGGTGATGCTTTTGATAGGTCTTGAATCATTCTAACGTAGCTTAACCCCTACCTGCAAATCTTTATTCCGTTAACATTTTTCTCATAGACTTGTTTCTTGGAGCATGAGCAATATGGATTAGGATTAAAGGTAGTGGATTCTCTTTACACTCTATATGCTAATTGAGCTTGCTGGTGGATTGTTTTCTACTCGGTTGTAATAGAGCATCTTATCTTATATGACTGCTAATATATACCATCTTAAGTAAGCAGTAGAATAGAGGAGAATATGTTCCATAGTACCATATTACCATATTGGACGGACCATGACTCATATGGGTTTAATTCCTACTGAGGTTGTTTTTGTGGGGCAAAACTGTATGGCATGAGGTCAATACTACTGTTGAGCCAGAATATTACAATATTATCCATGCACAAATTTGCTTTGATTGGTCATCTTTGTAATAAAGTAAGGTGTCTTGTGATTTCACTTATCTTTGTAGGGTTATTGCTCTTCCATTCTGAAATTGTTAAGCATGTCTGTGTGTGCAGGGTCTGGTAAACAATCTGATTTCAGTTGGCTTGGGTCGTGAAGCTGCATTTTCAGCTGCAGTTTTGGGAGATAATGCTCTCATGGAAAAGGCGTGGCAGGATACTGGAATGCTGGCTGAGGCTGTACTTCATGCCCATGTATGAATTGTTTACTTAGAAGGTTGTTTAAACCCAAAAGTAGTATCTCTAACTAGCTATATGCATATTTTCAGGCCCATGGTCGACCAACACTTAAACACTTGGTTGAGGCATGGAATAAAGTGCTGCAAAAAGAGGTTGAACACACTCACTTAACAAAGACGGATGCTGCTGCTGCATTTTTGGCTTCCCTTGAAGAACCCAAACTAACAAGTCTGGCTGAAGCAGGGAAGAAACCTCCAATTGAAATTCTTCCTCCGGGGATGCCATCTCTTTCTTCTTTGATTACTAGCCAGAAGAAACCCACTCCTAGTGGACAGATTTCACAGCAACAATCAGGCAAACCATTAGAGTTAGAAGCACCTCCAGCAGCTACCCCCGAGTCAGTAACTGCACCTCCTACTTCCACGACACCCCCTGAAACAGCACCAGAAAATACGGCACCAACTAGTAGCCAGGAAGAAGTGAATACTGCCCTGTCATCAGAATCAGGCCAACCTGTTATTGATGATTCAGTGTCTAATTCATCATTGGTGAACAAAACTGATGTAGTTGCTTCAGGTGAGAGTATTACGGAACTATCTACAAGAGAGCATACATCACCTGAGATACCACCCCAACCAACCGATAGCCGAGAAGATGTTCCAACTACATTGCCTCAGTGATCAACGTTCTTGGACAAATAGGAATTTGAGTGCAACTAGAGATTAGAAATCGCTGGAGCATTGTTTCCTTCCAGGGGAATTGTGGAATCCCTTGAAAGTTTGACAGTAGCAGGTTGTATTAATTTCTGTATATTTTCCTGTTCTTTTTGACGAGTGGGATTCGGCTTGTTTGTTGTGGCGTGCCCTTCTTTAATTCAGGCCAATTCTGAACTGCCTGCAATTCCAAGCTGGGCATACGAGTAGGTTCTCTTTTTCTTATTGAATAGTAATTTTTTGAAGTTTTTACATGATGATAAGGATCATATTACCAGATGTTTCCTCGCTCCGGTCGACACCCTTTAAGATACCAACCGAGAGTTGTTTTCCTATTTAGTATCTCGTGTTTCCATAAATATGTATCCATTCTCTGTTAGGTCGGCGGTAATCCATCATGGACTTCTTATTCTTTGTGTCGAGTCATTGATGCTCAAAAAATAAATCTAGAATGAAAAAGTCAAAGAAAAGAAAAGGTCAAATTCCGAAGGATTTTAGAAAGGGGACGGTAACATGGGGTCCACGCGGAAATTTATGTTAAATGGGGTCGAATATCTGAGACCTGAGAAGATGAGTCAAGTCGTATTGATCTAAAATTCAACACACACAAATACGGAAATTGAGTTGGAGGTTGCTGAGATTAATTTAAAACTCCAAAATTTGGATAATAACTTAATACGACTCGGAAGGAATCACACAGTGACTTCATTATTAATTTAATTATACTATACCGCTCATAGATTTTCTTTTTTTAGTTTTTGTTTGGGTATGTCTTAATGGATTTGGTAAACGCCTTCTCCGCTCCCTTCCCACAACTTCTCTCTGCCTTTTTTCGTTAATTTCCTTTGGAGACACGCACCTCTGGTGATTTCTTACTTTACTTTGATCATTCATTTCTCAACACTGCACAGAAAAGAAAGAGGAAGAAGAAGAACTTCTTTGTGTTCTTGCGTATAGTATTAGTACTAGTACTGTTTGTGGCTTCACCTCTGCAGGCCGGACAGCTTTCATGAATTTTGGATTTTGATTCTTACTATTCAACAAAGGGAAGAAGAAGAAGAAGAAGAAGAAAGGCGTTGCTGCTGTTTTCCTGTTACTGTGTTTTGTTTAATTCAGCCTCCTCTATTGTTATTTTGATATATGTTCTGCTAAATTTTGGTTTTGGGGGAATTGGTTAAATAAAAAATGAGTAGGCCCTCCTCGGTAGCAAGTGCTTCTCGCAACCCCCGACGCAACTCCTTCTTCGACAAGATCAAGGTCAGCTTTCCTTTTCCTGTTTTCTTTTTGCTTTCTAGCTGTTTTGCTTTGTACTACTCTTGCAAACCCTCTTCTTTCTTCTTTGATTGACAATGTTCTTTTTCTTCCTTCCTCTCTCTTTTTTTAATGGAATTTCGATTTTGATTCATTTGCTCCTGGTTTGTGTGATTACTCCTCATGATTTTATGTCAAATTCTACTCTCTGGATCTTTGTTTAGTTTTCCTGATGATTGTGATCCTTGTCCCTGTTTCTGGTTGTATTATTTCATCTTTCCATTCTAGTACTGGAGGATGTTATAAATTTCGTAAAACATACATAAGCCTGTCATGGGATTCTACATGTAGAAGAGATCAACTGCGTCTTTTCAAGTGACTTACTATTATTGTTATTTTCTTTTGGAGTAATACATGCTATTCGTTTAATCAAATTGCATTATGTGTATTTGTAGACCGCTGCATGCCTGAATTCATCATCCCCTGACTCCGGGAAAGGGAGAAGTAAATCATCGGGTAAAAAATTGTTCCACGGTTTCCACTTGGTGGAAGGCAAATCTGGACATGACATGGAGGACTACCATGTTGCTGAATATCGCAAGATAAGGAGTCATGAACTTGGATTATTTGCCATCTTTGATGGTCATCTTGGGGATAGTGTCCCAAGTTATCTGAAAGACAACCTTTTCAACAATATACTTGAAGAGGTATTTTTACGACTATTCCATTTCTACGACCTATAAAAACACGCATAGCCAAAAAAAAAAAAAAGGGAAATTATTGTTCTTGTATTTTCACATCCATCTTGTTGTGTTTTACAGCCAAATTTCTGGAAAGATCCCGCATCAGCAATAACAAATGCATACCGCTCCACGGATAAGTTTATATTGGAAAACTCTATGCAGTTGGGGCCTGGTGGCTCTACTGCTGTGACCGCAATTGTCATTGATGGAAAAGACCTCTGGGTGGCAAACGTTGGTGATTCTAGAGCTGTTGTATGTGAAAGAGGATGTGGCAATCAACTTACTGAGGACCATGAGCCTCACACTGAGCGAAAAAGGATTGAAGAACAGGGTGGTTTTGTCACAACTCTCCCCGGTAAGATGTAGATGTATGCACACATATATATTTGCATCATTAGTTATCTATTTATCGCTCTTTCTTTTTAAACCGTGCATGGACACATGTTTGCCTCTGGAATTCCTTCAGGTTACTGAATTTGTAAATTTTATGCCAACTTGAATCTTGATTTTTGAGTGGGGGTTTTAGCTGGAGTGTTTTGTTTGTTTTTTTGAAAATCTGATAACTATTTCAGGAGATGTGCCTAGGGTTAATGGTCAACTTGCAGTTGCGCGGGCATTTGGAGATCAAAGCCTTAAAGCACATTTAAGTTCAGAACCCTTTGTAAGACATGTACCTATAGACTCAACTATGGAGTTTGTTATACTAGCAAGCGATGGCTTATGGAAGGTCAGTTGTTATGTTACCCTGGTAACTCATCTCAATTTACAGTTTCTTTCAACTATTTTTGTTAAATTTGTTCAATATTGAGCCAGTAGCTCTTCTTAAATTCTCAGAGCATTGCAGCTTTGTTCTTTAGATTTTGCATTTTTATTGAATAACAGAGCCCCTTCTGGTTGCACCTGGATGTGTAATGATGGAAACTTGATCTTTAGTCAAATGTTTTAAACTGTCAATAGTGGAACTGATTTACTTCTTTTTTGCTTAAAAGGCTTGCTATTTCATTTCCTTATGACACAGAAAACTGAGCATAGTTCCTTTTTCGTTTGGACAATATGTCTCCTTATGATTAGCATAGTTTCTGTTTGCCTTTTACAACATGATATCTCATTAGGATGTCAACAAGGTGAGCTGATTTTTAGGTTGCTCCTTTTAGGCTAGTCACTTTTTAAATGATCTTGAGCTTAACGTGAGCATGAAAGTTGGGTTATATGTCTTGCAAGCTCTTGTTTTCTTTGAAATTCTGTTTCTTATTTTATGTTTCGTAACCATCTTCTAATGAAATTGTTATTAACCTTTATTACACATAGATGTTTAAATGTGAGGGAGAATCAAATTGTAGTTACTAAGTTATATATTAGTTTAGTAGCTCCTGATTTCATATGCTTATGCTAACTTTAAGCAAGATTAAGGTTTTTTTTCAGATTACAATTCATTCTAATTGATGAAATTTCCACAAAGTTGTCATACATAAAGATTAAATCGGTGGGTAGATGTGGATGTGCTTGTGAACATATTATGATGTCATTATTGTGGGTCTTTCTTTGGGTTCTTACGAAATAAGATAAAAGCCAGCTTAGAGTCTTTCATGAGTCACAAAGAGCATAAATGTTTGTTATGTTCTATTGCTTGCCAAAAAAGATGCAAAAGTGAATTGAGGCTGTATGAATAAGTACTGGTAATAGATATTTTATGAACTTTAGGCCTATGAAATAGACTTTATGGTATCCGAGACAATCTCTGACGGGAATAACTGGATACCTCTTATCATTTTCTAATCTTGCCAAAAAAGTGACTTTGAAACATAAGATATGACTTATATTTATGACTTTGCCAAAAATCTGTGATGATTAGATTTTGTCAATCAATATGACTTCTACTTAGCTGGCACTGTCTGTAATTAAGCCTTAAGCAACGGAAGTATTGGATGATTATGATCCTTGCTAAGCTAGCTGTGATTTATCCATTTTTGAAGGTTGAATCAATCTTGTTAGGATTTTGGATTTGACTTGTCACTCAAGTGAAAGAAATATGTGCCTCTTTTCTTGACTTCTTCCTCAAGTAAAAGAACTGTGTGCTTCCTTTCTTTAACTTCCTCTTTCGTTCTATGTTGAATCTTTATTATTCAGAGTGATATTACCCCTTCCATTCAAATTATTCCCTTTTAACCTAATACAAGTTTTATAACTTTTGTATTATCCTGCTACAATGATTATTTTTTCCACTCTATAAAAACCATATACCACTATGTAATTAAAGGCGTAAATACTTCTAGAGTTTGTTTTTTCAGGTAGGGAAAGAATGTCAAGAATTTGGCTATAGGGACTACATGCTTGTGATTTACATTTTACATGCCCGAAAGTATCACACCAAGAAATCAGAGATGTTTTTCATTACAGTAATCAGCTTGATGAGGCCAAGGCTGCAAGATGTTGCATTGATCTGTTTGTACGCTTGGAAAATGATACATGCATCTCAAATCAACATCATTGTTTCATTCTTTTTTTGTTACTGTAATTTGAACAGTGCTTTTGGGAGTAGATTTGTGCACTGATTACAGGGTCGTATAAGAAGGATCCTTGTATCAAACTTTAACTTCACGTAAAATGGGTACATTCCTGAAATTATTCATTCCCTAGTGGCGGCTTGTGCTTGCTGCTATGCGAGTGTCTGATTACCTGCATATAACAAGTGTAGAGCAGAATGCAAATGCTTTAAATATCATTTGTGATGCTTGGTATAGTTAAGATGCTAAAATGTTGCGATAATATACTCCTGATGGTTTACTTGTCTGCAGGTCATGAAGAATCAAGAGGCTGTCAACTTGGTGAAACCAATCAAAGATCCTCAAGCAGCAGCTAAGTGTTTAACGACTGAGGCATTGGCAAGAAATAGTAGAGACGATATATCCTGCATAGTTATCAGATTTGGGTGATTGGTGGAAATTGTCACGTCGTCAATGTCCAAGTCACCTACTTTTGCTAGTATTTCCTTGGTTGGTCGAATGGAAAACAGGTGCTAGATTTGGGTCTGAGGTCTTTGCTTGTGGTTTTATTTCTCTTTGCTGGGCTGGTCATATTAGACGTTGTTGAGCTGAAAGTTTGATGCGTTTTTTCAGAAAAGAAATTTACCGAGGATAGGATCGCCTTGTTGATCCTGCTATCGTAGCATACAAAGGTGTTCATATTGATCATTGATAGGTGTGTTGCATCTTAATGGGGTGTTTCTTAGGGAACTGATATTTAAGGAAAAGGAAAGGGTTGGACTTTAGCTCTGTATATGCTTGTGGACATAAAAATGTTTCTGTTGGGAACAAGTAATGTAATTTACGTGTTAGGTTTTTGGACAATTTATTGTAAATCTATAGAAATATATTGTGGCTTGCCTTCATCACAAACAAATGCAGCAGTTGTAGATTTGGCTTCTGGTTCAGTTTAAGATACTCGTATGCCCTGGCTAATTTGGTGAAGGGGATGTCATTCTCATGATTGTCATTCACTGATTTTGAAAGAAATTGATGGTAATTATAGAGAGAAGGCCGTCGCCTTCCCTCAACCCCAGCATTGGAAATGTGACTGTTTAAGCGTATAAACTGGGCAATTGTGGTGGCATTACCATATGCCTGCTTCCACATTAACATCAAAACTTGCTTTCCAACAAATTCTTGTTAAACGTTCCAAGATAAGAAAACTAAACTCAGTCCAGAAAGTGGAGGTACACGTAACTGTGAATTACTCTTAACACTTTTTAACACACGAATATTTAGCTTTCCACGAGTTGAATATGAGGTCTCACTTTTGAGAACGTGCACCAGGTGTATGTAAATGTAATATTAGTTTCGCTGGGAATTCGATAGCTACATATGTGAAGCGAATGCAACTTTGTATCTTTTTAAGCCTTCCAAGATACTAACAGACATTACAAGTTCTCCAGCGCTTAGCTTTCAAACTAAAAGACAGCTCTTTTTCAGAGATGATTGGATCTACGCTTAGCTTTCAAACTAAAAGACAGCTCTTTTTCAGAGATGATTGGATCTAATTTTGCCTTCTTTACCACAAGTCTCACATGTATAACAAAATGAAATAACTGCAGACAATATATAATGAATACGGAATGAATGTTACAATTCAGAAGCAACTTGGTAATACATCAACATCAACTCTTAGCCAACTTTCACACATTAAGCTCAATATGTCGTCCTCTTTTTCTTTTTGCCCTCAGATTATGATCTTCAAACCAATGAAAGTAATGGAAGCGAATGATACCACGAGTACCTAGTAGTAGGGAATTAGCGGGGGAGGTGGAGATGCATATGATACTCCTGCAATTGGCGGAAGTGGAATATTACTAATATCCACAGGGGGTGGCGGCGGCGGAGATGAATATGAATGTTGAGATGGCGGTGGATAATGCCATTGTTGCTGTTGAGGGGTTGGAGAAATTTGTGAGTGGTGATGACCATAACTGGATGAAGGAGTTGATGGCGAGACGGGGGATAATGGTGGCGCAGGTATTCGTGGTGACCCAGGAGTGACACAACCAACTGGTGGTAGAGGTGATACCGATGGCTTTTGTGGAGAAGGAGGAGGTGGTGATTGCTGATGACGAGGAATTGGAGCTGCTGTATAAGTTGGAGGTGGACTAGTCGTTTCTGGTGGGTGATACAACGGTGGAGATGGAGCTGGAGCTGTTGTATACTCGTGAGTTGGAGGAGGCGGGTATTGCCCATTCTCTGGGGGAGATGACGATGGCGGGTGAGCATTTAAGCTTGGTGATGGAACCTCAGTTGATTGCTGTGGTGGCGGCGTTTGGTGTGTGGTTGGTGCGTATGCAACTGATGAGGGTGGAGGTGGTGGATGATATTTGGATGATGGTGATACCTTTGCAGCAGGGGGAGGAGGTGGTGAGTAGGAATGATAATGAGTGGAGGGAGGCGGTGGCGGTGGTGATACGTGATGATAACTAGCCAGGGGTGGGGGCGGCGGCAGATGTGTTGTAGGTGACACTCTCTTCACTGGGGGTGGTGGTGGGGACGGTGGCAGATGTGTTGTAGGGGACACTCTTTTCATAGGAGGTGGCGGTGGCGGTGGCGGTGACGGTGGTGATGTATAATGTGTTACTGGAGGTGGCGATGGAAAAGATTTAGTAGGAGATGGAGGAGGATGTGATCTGGCGGAAGGCGAAGACTTGGTCATGGGTGGTGGTGGCGATGAGGGCTTAAGGAATGGACTTTTGGTAGGTGCAGGCTTTGGGGAGGGTGGTGTTCCGGTTCCAAGAGGAGGTCTTTTCCTTGATGAAGAGCCACTGCTGCTGCTACCGCATTTGAAGATGCTACAGTCAACAGGGCGCGCCGCTTCTGAAGAACACTCTTTGGCTGTTCTCTGATTCGTCTTTCCCGGAATGCAGTTCCTGGTGCCGTTGGCTCTGCCTCGAGCAAGAGCAGAACATTTTGGTGGTTCACCGGTGAAGTAGTTAAAAGAATAAGTGAAGTTCTGGAGATTAGGCAACTGGCAGACGGTAGGAGGTATAACACCCGTGAAACTGTTGTGTGCTATATTAAGCTGCTCAACACTCTTCATGTTACCGACGGTAGATGGCAGATAACCTTGGAGGTGATTGAAGCTTACGTCGAAGACTGTGACTTTGTCCAGCATTCCGATCTGGGGAGGCAAACAGCCGGTGAGGTTGTCATTCATCAGGATGATCTCATTGAGCGTTTTGCCCATCTTCCCGATGCTGCCAGGAATACAGCCACCCAGGTCGTTGTTTGCAAACACGAGAACCGAAACAGGAGAGTTGCCAAGATTCTGGGGGATCCCAAATCTGAACCTGTTGTCGTTGAGGAAAAGAGCGTCCAGAGGCTTGTCAAAGAGTTTGGAGGGAACAGAACCTTCGAACTCATTGAATCGAAGATCCAAGTATTTGAGGGAAGGCAGAGAGAGGACAACATATGGGAACTTGCCCACAAAACGATTATTGCTGAGGTCCAACTCATGGAGAAGCTTGAGTTTGCGGAAACTGCCGGGCACCTCTCCACAAAATCTGTTGGAGTTAATATGGAAAAGGGCGAGATCAGTCAAAAGGCCCAACTCTGGAGGGAGGTAGCCGGCAATGTCAGCGTGATTAAGGTCAATGCCAGCTACCACCCGGATTTTGGGATTTGTGGGAGATGGAGCACAGAAGACACCCATGTAGGAGCAGACGTCTGAGCCATTCCAGTTGGCCGTGAAGTTGAAAGGGTCTGAGTGAATAGATCGTTTCCATTCTTGCAAGGCAATGTAGGCTTGACGGATTCTGGGGTTCTCAAACTGGAGCTTATTAGGATCAAATGAACCATTCTCATCATCGGTGGCGTCGTGGGCAGCATAAGAGATCTTGAAGAGGGAAGAGGAAAGAAACAAAACAAGGATTAAGAGCAACAGAGGAGGAGAAGTGGTACTAGACATTATTGGATTAGAGGATGAGAGCAAAATCAAATGAAAGGAAGGCGGATACAGATCACATGAAGAAAGATGAGAGTTTGTGAGACAATGTGGCCATCCCCGTAACCCGGGGCTCTGTTTTTATAAACGCAAGTGTATTTGACTTGTATAAAACCCAGTTGCTCTTGCTCTATATTTTTATTTTTGATAATAGATAGTAGTTACTGTATGTAATGGTGAGTGTAGTAATACTACCTGCTCTAGTATTACTACAACATGGAAGTACTGTACTGTACGCGCTTTGGTCCGAAGAAAAAAAATACATTACATGTTGGCACGTCTAATTATGAAAATAAAAACAACAAATACATCAACTATCCTGCTTGGTTTGGATGACTGGAACGTGTCAGCCTCATTTGTACGTGAAAAATAAATGTAGATGTAACCAAATCAATGCACAGAGTAACAAAATCCTAGACGTACAATACATATATACATACATAAAAGTTATTTTAAAAATGAAATGAATGGGAATATCGGTGATTAAATAAAAATTAGCTGATACTGGCTGATGATAGAAACAGAGTAGAAGAAAGACAGATGGACTCAGACATGGGTCCCACACACCATTATCTTTTTTTACTAATTATCAGTCAGGTCATGTCAGCACGATCTTTGAGATGAGACCAGTTCAACGGAATCTTTCCAACTTCTTCTGCTCTGCTCCAATGAAAATGAAAACGAAAACGAAAACGCGTTATCTCCTAATACCTTCTTCCATTTCCAGCTGCCTCTGAACACTTGTAGTTTACGCTTTCTTTCTCTGTCTATATATTGTAGTATACATATATGGGACACCATAACCTCTTCGTGACATTACAGCCGCCTCTCAGCTCATTTAGTTTAATTATGTACGTTAACCTAACTAAGATTTGATTCTTTAATCCCCTTATATCAATGTCTCGATTTGAAGGAAGATGTGGTTGCCGCCATTTCTCAAAAAACACCCTTGTTCCAGGTGCTACGCTAACGCTAACGCACCGGATCATCTCCTCCACAACTTAAAACCTTAAGAGTGCAACATCCTTTGTCACATACGTAACACCACATTCCTCCCATCTGCTTATATGGAACTTAAAACCTTTAAGGGTGCAACATCTTTTGCCATCTGGATGTGCTTCTTCTGGAATGCATCTGTCGGAAAATACAAGTGCAATGGTTATCCTATATCATGTTCATGCCAGGAAGAAAGTAAATATTTGCAATCACAACAATCTATATAACGTCGGTTGCTCGCATATCTGAATTCCCTCAAGTCCCACTGCGCTAGTTTTGTCTGTATCAATACATCCGCTGCTAGCTACAATTACTTTTTAGCCATCAACTATGAGATGTTGGCTGTATGTGAATGAAGTATACTATCTACGATTTCAGGATAATTTTTCTTACAACTTATAGAACACAATCAACATCAAATGTATAAATGCAAACCAGAACAAAGCACCACATACCAACATGAGAATTTTTTCAGTACCAGGATAATCAATATGTTCCATTGATGACGTTCTTCCAGGAAACTATTAGTCAACAAGAAGTGATGAAAAACAAATACAATAGCAGTCTAAAATGATCAATTAGAATTACTCTTGTAAGAAAATGTCTATGCCTTGGTGGATCCTATATCTCTTTGAGTTCCTGCTCAAATTCAACAAGTTTTTCACGTATAGGCTTCAAAAACAGCTTCAAATCTTGTTGGACCCGCACCTTGTCTTGCTGTGAAAGCTCCTTGTCATCACTAAGTCGGACATCCATCTGCAAAGTTTAGAAGGCTTCTCCTTAGCTTCATTTACACAATTCAAAATACATGTAAGCCCAAAAGTACCACGTCTATGCATGATTAAATTCAGTTATTTTACAAAACTAGTAATTCATCAAAATGTAATACAACCTCCCACTAGTGATCAATTTCGTTTATCAGTATGCAGAATAAAACTTATTTTACTAATTATCAGAGCACAAAGATCTTACAAGCTATGTTTAAACGACATGACTGATTCTGGAAATCAACAAGATCAAAGGATCTCAATATAATTGACCATTACACCCAAACACAGTGCTCAGGTGTAAACCTGTACAGGGATCTCCAATCATTACATCCTGGATTTGGTTCATAAGCCAAAACACTATTAAACATACATGGAACCTCACCTGCAGGTCATCGAGTTCACCAAATGAGAACTCTGGGATATCAATGTGGCACTTGATCACTTTCCTCTCTTCCTTGATTATCCATTCGCCTATGCCCATTTACAAATCATTTCGATTAGTAATTGTGGATTCTAGAAATAAAATACCATTATGCTTTGCAGCAATTTACCTTTAATTTTGATAGTCAACTCAAAAGTATAATTAACACGCTTCTTATTCCTCACAGTCACCAAGAACGCCTGCTCAATCAAAAAGCGGTCACCAAGAAATGGTATTCAGTGGCATTTGCAGTTGAAAACAAATAATGTAACATTTAGAGAGGTTTCTGCCGCCAAGTTCCTCAAGATATGCGAATACATATGCAACCATTCCAATTTATTTTTCCTGTTTGATACTTTCTAATTCATGCTGGTTCCCTTGCCGGCTCACACAATTTCCATCAAGTGAGATTATAAATTTTAGATTTTAATCTCTCAGCATACTTGTCGTGTTCTTGTGGAAGACGAAAATGAAATATACTGAAAATGGATATTGATTACCAACAAGAAGAAAAAGTGCAATTACAGTGTATAAAGAATAATGTAATGTTCCAAGGTTCTTAACAAAAAATGTTCATATGAACTCACATCTCCCGAACATTTTGCTTCGGTTACTTCTGCTCTGCCACCAGGGAACTCTAAAGAGCCCACAGACACAAGAAGCTCCTGCAGAAAACAAAATATGAAATCGGTCGAATGCGTAAGTGAGATTGAGATACATAGGAATAGCGGGTCCACATCAGTCAGCTACCTGGCATGCAATGTCACTGTATAATACCGTCCAAAAAAAGTGAACTTTGGGGAAAAGAATTAAAAAGGGAGGTGGGAGACTAACCAGAAAAAAGATTTACCCAATGAAGTAAAATTACCATTACATAAAAGAAAAACACTAGCTAGTTTACTGGTTAGAGGAGGTACGGACCTTAATCCTCTGAGTTGCCCAACGATTAAGGTTTTTCTCCTCCCAAGTTCCGGCCTGGTAAAATAGAATGACTCAGCAAGTATCGTGCAACATAACCGCAGAAAGGTCAGCCGAAGCTTGGAAAAAGAAAATGTACTTCGGGCAAAACAAGGTGAGCAATACCGAGGTGCATTGCATAGGTTTTATGGAAAAGACAAAGGGGTCAACGAAAGGAGCTACATTGGGTATATAGTATACAAGGAAAGAGGCAGCTTGTTGCGGAAGAAGAAAATAAAAAATGCACTGACAATAAGTACATAGTTCAGTTAGTAGTTAGAGAGATAAAGGAGAAATGACATGTAGTTTATGAAATATGGAAAAGCTAAGTGATTGAAATGAAGATAATCTTGAACATAAAAGGTTAAATATACCAAGATAGACCAGGCTATAAGGCACGAAAAAGAAATTTGTTTAAAATGAAAAGAATCTACATTTGGAAAGTTAGAATCTTTGAGATCAAATGTGGAAGCATTTTTTAACATATAGAAAAAAAATGCCGTGCGCAATGTTGTTTGTGTTGTGTTGTTGGTATTTAAGTTCTGAAATGAATCAACAATGTAAAAGAAAAAGTAGCCCACTCGAATTAGCAGTTACAGAAAATAAAGGAAAGAATTGAAGGAAAGACAGAAAGTACCATATTCAAGACACATTGCTGATTAAAACAAACAACAAATTGAAGTTCTGAAATGAATCAACAATGTAAAAGAAAGGGTAGCCCACTCGAATTAGCAGTTACAGAAAATAAAGGAAAGAATTGAAGTACCATATTCAAGACACATTGTTGATTGAAGAGAGAGGAAAAACAAACAACAAATTGAAGTTTTAGCAGAAGATAGAAAAAGGGAAAGAAAAGATATAGAAGATACCCCATTCCAAAGAGAACCGAGAGTAGGGGGTTGAGAGGAAGGGGGATGTTGAGGAGAGAGTTTCTTGGGAGGAGGAAGTGGGACTGCATCTGCCGTAGTTTCCCTCACCCAATACGTATAGGAGGATGCTGTTGTCGCCGACGATGCTGCTGCCTTCTCCTTTTCTCCTCTTTCATTCTCCATGGAATTCTTTGAAATCAATCTTACGCCCACTCGAAATAATTTCTTTCTCCTCTTCCCTAGAATTGAGCTTGAGACTTGACTGACTAAACTTCGGGCAATGGGAAGGAAGACGCGTTTGAAGTTGTTCTGGAATCTTCTTTTGCATTTTCTTTTTTCTATTATTAACTACTACATATTTACGAACAAAAACTATTTCTGTTTATCAGGAATTCCCCTCTCCCTCTCCCGCTCCCGCCTAACGCTCCATTGCTCTTTTCACTGTAAAGTTTGAGAGTCGCGGAAAATCTCGGCGTTCAATAATGCTTAAATTGTTTTCTTGCCAACCAATGTTACGAAGCCTTAGATCCCAAAATCTTCACATTACGTTTTACAAACTATATGATGAGACATGCAACGACAACTAGTAGTGGATGGAATGGAACTGCCAAGACCTATAGGAGCAATTGAACTCCTCACTAATTGCCTGCCGTCCTAGAGCTGTTATCGTTTTAATTGAGGTTCACTCTGCCTTACGAGATGGCTTAGCTTCGTCTCCTGTCCTCATCCCCCAAGTAAAACAAGTAAACAGGTAAAACATTTTCAAGGAATTTCTCAAATACGGACCATGTAGTACTAGACTGTACTACAACCACATACTCATCCGGCTTTCCTGTCATGCGAACCAACTGGGGCAGTTCAAGTTGATGGGGCAAACGGCAACTCCAGCCTGGTCCTCCAAACTTTGGAGGTTGTGGCCATGTACTGGCTTCCCTTCTTGTGTTAATTTTCCTTCCCAGGGACTAGACGATTTATCTGTGAATACCTCAATTGGCTATGTTGGTTAATATGTACAGTACAAAGATGAAGGTTATACCGATGTCAGAAAAGTGTGATTATCTTACAACTACAGGTAGCATATATTTCCCTTACCCCCGAAGGAAAAAAAAAAAGAAAGAAGGAATAAGTCATCAGATGAACCACTAGAAAATTTACTTTAACAGTTGCACCAAATCGGAAATTGGTAACTGGCTCAACCTTAAATTCACTGCATTCTTGTTCCTAGTTTTTTCTGCATAAGGGTTTTCGTATATGATTCTGCCTCCTGGATTGCTGCCTCCGAAGAAGGTTAAGAAATGTTGTCCAAACAACAGCAGCAGTTTGAGAAAATTTTACAGCATCCGCTCACACATGTTGAGCTTTGGCCCCATCAACGTCTACAGCAATGACCTCTACCTATCTTCAATTAATCTTAGGCTTGGGTCTTCTTGGCTTTAGGCTGATATAAAGAATAACCAACACAATTGAGAAAGCAGGAATAGTTGTCATATCAAACACCACATGCACTTTCCGCTCCCTTGTGCAGTGAATCGGGTGGAAAAGGTCTAGGGTTGCATTTACTTGATCAGCAAACCTGCAAAATAAATAAGAAAGTTGCAGTTACTTGGAAGTAGTGTTCAGCTTTGACAATTTCCCCTGGTTCACAACAAAATCAAACCATACTATCTGATGTATTTTCTTCTCATATTTTTCTTGAGTGAGAGAAACTTATGCTTAGTCAAGGGATCAAATTCTGTTTTTAATTTTCATGCAAACTAAAAATCAAAGCACTTCAATCTATAAAAGATCACCGTCTCCCAGATCTTCTATCTAAAGAGTCAACAAATTATCATAAAGACCTCAAGGTAGATCTGGTCAGAAATGGTAGGTCAACAGGCAGCACAAGCAATGGTCCAATACAAACAATAGACAATTGTAACGAGTAACTAACCCTTTAGATGCATCTTCTAAGGTGTAAAGTTGCCTCATAGCATCAACATATCGCAGTTCTCCGGTTACGGTTGAAATCTACACAGACAACATATAAACAAGAATAGAAACAACATAGTTTGAAAATTGTAAATAAACAGTTATGCGTAAATAAACAATCATGCTCACTCTTCTCCATAGGCTGAGAACATAGTTGTACTTGTTGATAAGTTCTCGCTCCTGAGTCCGAAAGAGTTTAAAGGTCTTTTCAGCTAGTTCTCGTTAAGTCTCTCAAAGTCATAAAATGTAGAGAAAGCTTCAAATAAGAAAAATCAAAATAATCCTACATTCCTATGCATAAACAATTTAGCGGATTACAAAGTTGGAGTTGATTGTGAGCCCCAAAAGCACCCCAACTTTCAACCACCCACAAAAAAACGTTCAAAAATATGAATGGTAACCTAAACATTATACAACCTTGGAAACATCAACTCTCAAGGTAGATTGCCTGAAGAATAAGAATTTTGCAACAGTTTGAAAACGGTTGAGAATCTGATAGCATTTCGAAGAATGTAATACACAGTATCTAGTTAAACGATTGGGAAGAATCTCTAAAACGTAAGGATACATGTATTCTCCATGACTAAACGATGAATTGCCGAATTGACTAGTTGTATGGACTCTTCAAGTGTTGTGATGATATAGCTCCGAGCAATTGTATCAGACTGAAACTGAGATATCTGCCAACCTTGAGATATGGAAGAGAAGAAACTACCTCCAACTGACCAAACCCAGTCCTGAACAATGGAAAGCACAATGGAATATCACTAGGTACGAAGTTGTCTAATGTGAATCCATCAGAAATGCAGAACTTAAAATAATATGTTCAGCCAGCATATTCAGGATAAATAACTGCATGCAACCATGGTTGTGGACAATCAATTGCCTCATATGTCAAGCAAACCAAGTTAAAATTTAGTTATTCAGTCTATTCCACCATCCTACACTGGATGACTTACAAATCTACCATATTAACTAGAATTTCTTTAAAATTTTATTGATTTTCATTTTGCTTCAAGGCACCAATCATTATTTTTGAATATTAGAGTGAGTCAGTTCTAACTAGTCATACCTCAATAGCAGTTTCATGGGCATGACTGTAGACAAGATGAAGGGGAAGTAAACCAGCAAGATGTTCAGAAACGGCAGACAATGCAGCTTTGATGGGTCTCCTGGTAAGGGGGTAAAAGTGATCAGAAGAATACACGTGTTAATCTAGGGATCAAAAGAAACATGTGTTAGTCTACATAGTTTACCGAAAATTCATCACAATAACGATTGATCAAGCATAAAAACTGAGACATCCAGTCCTGTTTACTACTGCTCTTTTCCTAGGGGTCTTTTCATGAACTTCCTTCAATTTCATTACGTAAGCAACTACAAGACTTGCTAAGAAAAATGACATGGAAAAGTTCTACAAGGAAAAATAAAAGAAATAATATAGTGAATCAAAAGAAGAAGATAAACACCAAGCATGAGATGCAAGGAAATCCTAATAGGAGTGCAAGAGGGAAATAAAAAATCCATAGAGCTCAGCAAAAAAGAAAAGAAATTGCAAAACAAGCAATCTGTGCACTCTAAGTATGCATCTTCTGCAATTCCAGTGATTTCTCTTGAAACACATAAACGAGTGCGAATAACCAACCAAAAGATCAGCATGAAATGATCATGCTACCTCAAATCACAGAGAAGTGATTGCCCATTACATTGCAGATGACTTTCCCACGAAGATGGCTCTGACTGAACAACAATAATCATATCAGAAAGCGCTTTTGCTTGATAATGCTTGTCAACTAGTAATGGCTCCCCATGTATGAACCAAAATATAGGAACTTCAAGTGTAGATCTACTGTGAGCATGTACTCCTGCATTCACAGAAAGGGTGAAATAACCTTCAAGTAACTTTGCTTGTCACAATGACAAAATGAGAGAAATATTGATTACAGGTCAGTAGTTAATTCCACAAATACCTTATGAGGGAACAAAGGGAAAAAACAAAAGAACGAACAAAGTTCAGATCATGGAATATTAGTGCACCATTGCAAGTGGCAATATCATGGATTGGAAGAGTTTTAAATGCACAATAGAAGCATACCATATTCCAAAATCAAGACAGCTATAATTTCTAAGAGAACATTCTTCAAGTACAATGTCCTCCATGTAGCTTGATATAAACTTTTTTTTTTTGGAAAATAAAAAAAAACTTGTTACTATCATATAAATTGAATTCTTAGTCATAATACTTTAAAGAAGAAAATCAATGTAGTGATTATATGACCTTTGAGATGACCATGGTCGTTCAGCCTCTGCAACTGATATTGAAGAATAGCAGAATCAAGATAGGATCGCACGGTTTTCCTGTAAGTTCCATTAACAAGCAATAGGGGAACGGCTGCTGCTCGACGTGCCACAGAAAATCCCATAGCTAAAGCAGGATCCTCTGAAAGCGGTAATCTGCATACAGCTTGGAAGTTAAACAAGAATTATAGGAAAGAGATGCCTGACATAATCACCATACGGACAAACAAGAATTATAGGAAAGAGATGCCTGACATAATCACCATATGGACATGTCAAACATGACCGATTCATTAATGTAAATATAAGAACCTTAAAGTAACAGGGAGAAACCAAACAGTATCACCACCAAAAGCAAGAGAAACAGTAACTCATCCTAAGCACTTAACAGCACATTGATAGCATAAATAAACAGTAAAAGGCACATACTTTTCCACACTAAACATAGCTTTTTGTGAAGGCAACAATAAGGACGAAAGCCCATCCTTGAGAGCCTTGAGATCCAATGGTAACTGCTTAACACTCGAAACTTTCTGCATTAAATATTAAAAGTAAAAAATACATTCTGGTTCCAGTTAAGTTTCTTCATAAGTATGAAGGAATTCACAAAACCTCATGTGTTATGAAGAAGAGCTGAAAAGATATCTTTTCATAATAGTGGAATGCCCCATCAGCAATTGATGGCGATATTATGTGCCTCATTGACCCCCAAAGTGTTGCACCTAAATGTGCAAGAAAGCTGTCCCGTGCAACTGTGTAGTTCTGAAAACCCTGATAAGAGAAAGTCAAATTTTGACATGTTTATCTTGCTGGATTGAGCAGAGGTGGAACCATTATGTAACTGAAATTAATAGGTAAATGATAAAAAAAAAAAAAGAAGCTTCCGAAGATACACTATATGAAGCAAAGTCTTTATCTACATTCGTTTGTGGTCCAAGGGGTAGAATTTATGATAGGCAAAATAATCTTGACTCACTTCAGGAAGAAAAAAAAGTGATAGAAAGAACAAAAAGATAAATAAAAGGAATGGGAAAAAAATGAAATTGAACAATAGACAGAAAAAAAAAAAGAAGGGGGAAGAATAGCTTTCTAATATTCACCTTACCTTTCTCTATTTCGTAAAAATTATGACAAATGGTTTGGAATATTAACAAAACAGCTGTAACACTTGACAGGTAATAGAACTGCTATACTTTTCGCTTTACAAACTTATGAACCACTCAAGATTAGGCCACTGAGTATTGGACCAATGTGAGCATCAACACGTTTTATAGTTGGACTCAAAGATTTATGTTGTACTATTAAGTTTTTTCAAAAGAATCAACGCAAAAAATGTTTGTTTCATATTGATAGAAGCATGATTTCATTTATTCAGAAGAGTTAAGGACTTATTGAAAGACAACGTTCCAGGTAATTTGGATTAAACCTTCAGGTGTAGGGTTTGTCAATGAAACTGCTGTTTTCAAAACGGTTTCTCTTGAAGAACTTCTGGTCTAGGACATTCAGTACTCATTCCCGTTAGCAAGTAAACAAGCCAAAAGCAAGTTAACAATAAGATAAACTTTTAGAAAGGCAAATGGCATACCTCTTGAGTATCACTGAAT
Source organism: Erythroxylum pelleterianum (assembly GCA_027563865.1). Lineage (NCBI taxonomy): Eukaryota > Viridiplantae > Streptophyta > Magnoliopsida > Malpighiales > Erythroxylaceae > Erythroxylum > Erythroxylum pelleterianum. The sequence goes on from JAOQMR010000007.1 coordinate 24,761,206, forward strand.
AGATTCCAATTCTCCATTCTTTTAAGTGCATCTATGGCCTTTGCCTTATGGCTCTCATCATATTCTTCGCCTTCAAAAGACTGGAGTTCATTTTTCAGATCCTGCATTCTCTCATCAAGCTCTATAATAGAACAAATCCGATTAGATTTGACCTATGTACAATGAGAAGGACAACAAAACTTGAAGTTGTAAGCAGATTGCTAAGATGCACTTCCAAATCCAACAAACAAGAACAATGATTCTACCTTCACAAAGTGCTAGCTTTGTTCTCCTTCCTTTACAATGTTTGAAAGCAAAGAGCTCATAGATATCAATCTCTGCCAGAAGAATATCAATGGCTTGATGATCTCTCTGTGTTCAAACAAAAATTAATTAAAAATTAAATAAAAGGCGGACAAACAAAAAAACCTCAAAATTTTTAACTGATATAGATGCAATTGACAACCAACATGTCTTGAAAAAGCAGCAAGTTACTTTCTAAATGAAATAAGCTTGAAAGATATTTCACAAATGAAAATAGAAATTGCCTACTAAATATGACAAATAGATAGAAAGAAAATCTCCAAAAATTTCAAACAAACAAAACCCAGAAATTTGGAACTTAAAGGTTTTCAAATGAATCTCAGTAGATACATTCCAACAATACACTGAATTATAGCAACTGACGCCTACGCCACATGCTCTCACAGAAATATTCGCAATCCACAGTCCAAAATCCTATTAAGAATTTGTTTTTGCTTATCTCATGAAGCATCCAGAACACAATCTCCAAAACTAGGTCTAGGTAGCAACTAACCAAAAATATCATAATAAAAAATTAAACTGTTCAGAGATGGATGCATACATCACCAAATACTGCAAATTTTTCCTGAATTGCATCTTGTAAACGATTTTCTGCTTCATCCTCAGAAATCTCTGGAAAAGATTCAATGAATGGTAGGGTGTCAAAGCTGAAACGGTCATTAGTCTCTCTTGACTATATATATATATATATATATATACACATATACATATATTGTTGTTTCACATAGCTGATTGTCACTCATCATACAACATTGGAAACTGATCCTTGCTTTGATCAGATATCACAAAATACTTACTTTTGGCCGATGAATACAACATAAAGATATACAATGTAGCATAAACATGAAGAAAAAAGTTTCAGAATTCAGTCCACCTGTTTGCCCGCGAATGTACAATGCAAATCATATCATTCAACTAGAAAACAAGTATGACCTCTAAACTTGATAACTAAAGCACTCAAAAGCAAACATTTGCAGAAACACATAGGTGCCAACGTAATATCCACATTGCAAAACTTGCAACACAAGGATAAAAATGTCATCACACTGATTTAACAGTGTTTACAAAAGTACACTAAAACATCAAAAGGATTGACAAATCAGAAGCTCCTCTAGAGTACCTGCAACTGCACCAATTGTTTTCTGAACACTAGGCAAGCTAAATTCGGTGCGCACACCTTCTCCACCAACGGCAGGACCCCATGAGAAGGGGCCTGCAGTTAAATCAATAAATGCCCACCTGGTACAGAATTTAGTTATCTATAGTTTCACTTTAGGATGCTTCTACATGTTTCTTTACACATGAAAGATTGGTACCTGTCCTTTCCAATCCAAGTATCTGTGAGACAATCTGCACGAAATTCACTGAAGTCCCCAGATTTCAATTCCTTCTCAAGAAGAAGCTTCATAGGTTCATTCTTCCCTCTCAATAACTTATTGTCGATTAAAAAAGATAAATCAGTTGAAGATCCAAGTAGAGCTGAACGTATTCACAGTTCAATAGTATCCAAGAACTTTTACTGGTTGGAGCTTGGGTATAGAGACATGCCTGTAAAACTTTGTTCTGTATGATGTCAGGTATGTCCTTTCCTTGATATGATTTCTGAACCTCATCTAAGGCATCCTGACAAATATTATACCACTCTGCCTGGAACCATTAACAATTTTGTTTAAAATAACATAACATGTCCTTAAGCTGTTAAAGCAGTTCCAGTCACAAAATATTACTACACGTGCATAGTCAACCTAATAACATTCACACTGAATATAATGTGAAGTACTAACATGTATGGAGATCACCTACAATAAAAGCTAAACAGAGACAGAATCAGAATCAGAAGAAACTTCTGCAGATGCAATGGTTTGCAAAGGTAAGTGGAGAGACTTCAAATAGAATATGGCCAATTTCATTAAACATGTTAAAGTTCTTTTTCCACAGAAAACTGAACAAATGAGTTAAAAAGTTGCATTAAAAAGTTAAAAAAACTGAAATTGCTTAACTGTGCAGGCTTCTAGTTGTAGTTGAACCTACAATGACTCAGGCACAACTGTGAATGGCAATTAGATATCTGAAACAAGAAGTGCTCTAGTTCTTGATAAACCCATTCCGTATGACATAAAGCAGAATTTGGTTTGATTTGCAACCTTATAAAAAGTATCTATGTGTGTAAAAATATCAAAGTGCGCAATCATTGATCAAACCTAAAATGCATGACCAAAAATGCCCTAGGCCACAGGTCACCATGTCTATCTTGCTGAACTCTTTATACAGAGCAAAGGACAATCAATAACACTGATATAATGATCTCACTTTTAAAAATGTATCTCTTTCTCTTTCTTCATCTCAATTAAACACCTATTTAAGAATAAATCATGAATGATAGCATAGTGCTTTCTTTTCAAGGACAAAAAATAATGTTCTGCAACTCTCAATGAATCTTAATCTATACTGGATTCAAAATTTTCAAATTGACATAAGTACACATAAAACAGCAATATGATAAATCCTTGAGTACTAACTGTATCAGTATCTTCAATACCCGTCCAGGCAAACTTTGCCATGGGATGCTTTTCATACAAGGGTCGTTTGATCTTGTCAAGTGCTACATTTAATTTCACAATAGAAAATAATTAGAATTGCTGACAATTCCAAACTTATACGTAAGAGCACCAATTAGAGGCAATATCTTACCAAGAATACTCTCAGGAAAGCTTCCTGACTGAAGAATTTTCTTTTGTAGATCTTTATTCTGAAGAAAACAAATAAATGTATGAGTTCAAACCTGTCTAAACAATCAAATACACAGGTGATTTCAAATGTCATAATATCAAAATAACACCAACAATCTACAGTTATGTTTTGTTAGCTTAATATTAGCAATTTAAGCACAATCAGTAAAGAGCAATAACAGGTACACAAAAAGGTAGGAAATATCTGGCATGGTACCTCTTTAAGAAAAGTTATTTCCGACTCTGATAATCCTATTCTGCAATTCCAAACCAAAAAGAAAGTGAAACTCAATACAAGATTAGAGAAATGAATTGCGAAAACAATGGTTTCCAGCATTCAACAACCACGTTTGATGAGAAAACTCATAGGAGAATGCATACCCACATATTCATATACAAAGAAATAACATACACACCGGTATCCATATTTAGCTCTCTGTGGGTCATGTTTAGGGTTCAAAATGAAGATGTTGTAAGCATTTCCAAGTTCAAGATATCCAACAAGGCTAGAGAAAAGAACATCCACCAGATCCAAGTCAACTTGCCAAATGGCATTTGAATCATCCCTGCAAAGAGTGAATCAATATATTAAAAGATAGTACGAGAAACAAGTAAAATAATAAATAAAGGCGTGATAGAATTCTTATTCGGGACTCGGGGCTTGTCAAAAGAATTTCTGGAGGAACATCATAAACTCATTGAAGAGTGCAAGCATACAGTCAAGAGAGGGAGAGAGCTTAGAGTTGGATATACTTCACCCTTTACCAGACACGTCATCCTTGCGAGCTAAAACATTTATGGCATGCTCAAAAATATGAGTAACCTTTTCACTCATTTGGACAGCGTGAACAGAGAAACTGTACAGATTAGTGGACAATTAAGACAATAAAATAAAGGTTAGCAGAAGATGGCATTACTTCATATTGCAGAAAATGAAGAGGAAAGGGAAAACAAAGCAGGGGGAACCATTACTTGTAATTTATAGGACTGACAAGAGGTAGATGGTGGTGTTGCTCTTTGTCAACACTGATTTTGTAAAAAGGGGTGAGAACTTCTCCAATTGGTGGAATTCGAGTATGTTCAAAAATGTGGTCAATTTTGGTGAACCAGCGCTCAAGTTCTTCAGGATGAAGCTTAAATCCTAGTGATATGGAAAGAAATCAAACAGTGCTATAGGGAAGTTATTTAAAAGTAAAATAAGATAAAATGTGCGAAAGTGACAATATGAAAGTCCTGTACCTTGATTCCCACTTCCTTCGAATCCTATGAAAATGAAATTTACAGGGACAGGAAGGTACATGGAATCGACTTCCTGGAGCATTAGGTAATTTGCAATGTTACCTAAGAGAGAGATAAATAAATGATGGGTTAAATCAAATTCAAGCAACGGAAGAACTAGGAGCAAGCATTTTCAAAAGACCAACTATAAGGCTGCAAAATTAATTAAGTAAATAAGAATGAATAAGATTGAAGGAATTACCAGCCTTGGTGTAATTGAGCACTCCCATGTTGCCAGCAGGAGTTGAAGATTCCAGATCATCAAAATCTGCGAGGACAGAGGTCGTTCAAGCATTAACTGAAAGAAAGCATATGGTTGTACATATATATAAGCTGATGTTTATGATAACGACAACAAAGGTTCAACATACCAGTGCGAATAACGGACTCACTCCAAAACCTACTCTTTTCTTTAAGATTAAACAAAGAAAAAACAGAAGAACTGGCACTTTTACGAGGAGATCCAGTTGCAGAGAGCTGAAAAAGACAAGATAGATAAGCTTGAGAAATGAATATTAAAAACAAACAAGAAATGGTTATTGATTAAGTAGGGAAGATGAGAATGGAAGTCATAGTGATATACAAAAATATATAATCTATACAGCCGAAATGTAAAAGAGAAGAATGATATCAATGGCTTACGAGTAAAAAAGCAAAAGAGAGGAAGATGAGAGCGGTGGTTCTAGAGGGTGCACCATCACCGGTCCTCATTTTTCTTGTTATTTCTTTTCCTTTCCTGTAAGGTTTTTTATTACGATACTTCTGGAGCTGGTTGAGTTGACAGAATAAGAAAAAAATACTATCGCGGTAATCACAGAGTGAAGAAGAAAGAAGAATGAAACGAGACCGACCAGATTAGGTCGGGCTAAGGAACTCGCGCAAATTCAGTCAACATGGATCGAGCGAGTAATAAATGCAGCCCGGCCCAAACCGACCCCAGCAAGGCCCATAATGCATTCTTCATGGAAAAGCGGGCAGTTTGAAATTCAAAAGAAAAGGTTACCAATTACCGTTAAATAAATACTACTCCAATTCCCTGCATCAAGCGTTACCCTGTGTAATTTGACTTTGAGGAAAAGAGAGAGAGAGGAGCGGACTGAGGAAGGAGTTTGAAAAAAAGTGAGCAAACCGGAGGAGGAGGAATAACAATGGGAGAAGAAGCAGAAGGAAGGAAGAATGGTGTTGTATTGTCAGTGAAAGAGGAGTACGAGAAGTTAGAGAAGGTTGGTGAAGGTACGTATGGGAAGGTGTACAGAGCAAGAGAGAAGGCGACAGGGAAGATCGTGGCTCTGAAGAAAACTCGCCTGCACGAAGACCAGGAAGGTGTCCCTCCCACTACTCTCCGCGAGGTCTCCATTCTTCGCATGCTCTCCAGAGATCCCCACGTTGTTCGGTAAATTAATTGCTCTTCTGGATTCTGTATCCTAATTTCCTAAACCCTAAATCACATTTTAACTTTTAATCATTAGCCTGATTGACGTCAAACAAGGACAGAATAAACAAGGCAACACAGTACTGTACTTGGTTTTTGAGTTCATGGACATGGACCTCAAGAAGTACATCCGCAGTTTCCGCCAAACAGGAGATAACCTTCCTCCTATGACTGTCAAGGTACTCAAACAGCATATCATGTATTATCAATTCCGTACATACGTCAACCAAGATATGGTTCTCTTATATTCATATATATGCAGAGCTTGATGTATCAACTGTGCAAGGGCGTATCTTTTTGCCATGGTCATGGGATCTTGCACAGGTTTCTTTTATTTAAATTTTGTTCCATTATACGATTACAGAGAACATGAGGTTGGTGGTGCACCTTGCGGCTTAATCCTTGTCTGTTCCTCTCTATACTTCTCAGGGACCTTAAACCTCACAACTTATTGATGGACCGCAAGACAATGATGCTTAAAATTGCAGATCTTGGACTTGCTCGAGCATTTACACTTCCTATCAAGAAGTACACACATGAGGTACTACTACATTCCTTCTCAATCGAACTCAATCATCTTTACCATTAAGTGTTGTTGAAAGTTGTATGCTTTTTTCTGTTTCAGATATTGACTTTGTGGTACAGGGCTCCTGAAGTCCTTTTGGGGGCTACCCATTACTCAACTGCTGTGGATATGTGGTCCGTTGGCTGCATCTTCGGTAAGGATTTCACTTCCCCCTTCACCTCCAAATTCATTTGAACCAAATGCTAACTAGTACTTATCCTTCGTATTTGACTTGATTTTAGCGGAATTGGCAACAAAGCAAGCACTTTTTCCCGGAGATTCTGAACTGCAGCAGCTTCTCCATATTTTCAGGTTAATTTAACTGTATTGCATGGCTATTTTGTTTCTTTTCTTGTTATTCTAACAGCTAGTACATTGCAGGTTGCTGGGGACTCCGAATGAAGAAGTTTGGCCCGGTGTAAGCAATCTGCCCAACTGGCATGAGTATCCGCAATGGACCCCTCAGAGTCTCTCATCTTCAGTCACTAATCTGGACAAAAATGGGCTAGATCTTCTAGCAGTATGTGTCTAATCAACAATTAAATTGCAGATTTTTCTGTCACTTCATTACAGTTATGGAACGCAACAATTGTAACTATTATTATTCCATTTGCAGCAAATGTTGCAGTACGATCCCTCAAAGCGTATCTGTGCAAAGAAAGCAATGGAACATCCTTACTTTGATGATCTGGACAAGGCCAATCTTTGAATGATATTTGTCAACCAGCAAACTGAAGTTCTGTTGTTAAATACCTTTTTGCTTTCCTCAAGCATAATGGTCACTTAGGAGACCCCCCCCTAGCATTTAACCTTGTCTAGTGCTTACTCCTATGTCACGTATTGTAATGAAGTTGGAGCATCTCTGCTACAGAATCCGTGGTATTGTCTTGCTGGAATTGCCTAAAACTTGCTAGTTAACAAGCATGGTACAAAAACTTTACTTTTGAATGTGAAATGGATATGCTTTTTTCACCTGTTTATCACATCGCTTCATAGCTAGTGGTTCCAGAATTTAATGTGCCTTTTAAGTTTTATTTGAAGGTGCAAACAAGGGGACACTGATTAGAGGAGCTTGTGGGTCATTTTATATAAGACCATTTCGTGCGAAAGAGTACGTTTTCTGTGTGTAATTGTGACAATACCAATAAGCAGATGATTCATTTTTCTTATTCTAATCTTCTCTGAAAGATGAGAAGGATTTGCAATTGGCCAAGAAAAGAAGGGATGTAAATAAAAGCATTTATGATTACACGGAAGGTTATCGTAATGCCATGTCAATAAATCACTTATTAGTTACGTTGGGTGTATTTTGGTGAGTTGGATCGGGTAAAGTACTTGAGTTGGGGTTTTGGGTTTGACGGTCGTAAAAGCTAAAAGCTTTCGCATTTGTATAAATATAAATACGTAAAGGAAAAGAGGACGGCTTTACAACTCTTGGTCTTGTTGTGGGAAAGGAAAGAACAACATTAGATACAGGACAGCAGCCCATCAGACACTTGCTGACACCTCAACTCTTTCTCGCCTACTTTATTCGTCACTATGTTAAGTGTTAAAACATAAATGGCATAATGCGTCAAGAAGCCAAAAATGGCATGCGATGATTGATCGAGTAAGGTCAGGTTCTTTTCTTAGACTAGAAACACAAACAGATTCTAGAGTTTACTGCTCACTCCATCGTTTCACTGCTCTGCACTCCACCGGTTCCTTAACTTCTTCATTACCTCTTTCTCTTTTCCTTTCTCTGTTTCTGTTTTCTTGTTCGCTTCCTACATCATTTATGGTTATGAACGTGGTTTTGGATTACTGATGTAATATATCCTCTTTACTTTACCAGCTCATCCTTGTGTTGAATAATTTCAAATATCTTCTTTCCCTTTTCTGCTTCTGGGATTCCGCTCCGTTTAGAGCATTACATCTGTCTGACTGTCTCTGTTTTAGCTGCCCTCTAAAACCTGTGCGTTCTGTCTTCTACTTTTCTATTTCTCTTTCCTCGCTTTTCCCCCAAAAGAACAAAAAAAGAAAAAAAGAGAGAAACTTTGTTCTGTTTTGCACTCTCTATGAATATGCTGCTATTGTCCAATTCGTATGTGGAACACTTTGTTTTCAAGCCTCTTGCTTTCTTGTGGTAGTTGCCTTTTTTAGATCAGCTCTTGCGTATCTCTTTATTACTAGGCATATATGATCTGACTCTTCAACTTCGTAGCAAACTGTTCCTCTGTTATATTTTATGGCTTTATTTGCTTCAGCACTAAAAAGATTCTCTTTTACTTGCTTGCCTTTAACAAAATAGTCTCGACTAGCATAAAACCTTATCTTACTTTGGCATCAACCAAGCTTCTGTTGTAGGTTTGTAGTTATATCTGGTTTGATTATAGAGGAAGCTGGCTGGTAGATTTGAAGCAGAACATTATGGGTTTCTATTCCGGTCTTATTGGATTACTTGGATTATTGTCAATGGTGAGTGCAGTGACTGGGATAGGTGCCAACTGGGGCACACAATCTACCCACCCTCTGCCTCCAGAAACCGTTGTCAAGCTGCTGAGGGAAAATGGTATCCAAAAGGTTAAGCTTTTCGATGCAGATTATGGGGTTCTGAATGCTCTTGGCAAGTCTGGAATTGAGGTTATGGTTGGCATCCCTAATGAAATGCTCTCCTCTCTGGCTAGCAGCGTCAAGGCTGCTGAGAGATGGGTTTCTAAAAATGTTTCCACCCATATAACCTCCAACAACGTTAACATCAGGTTAGCTTATATCATGTTTATACGAATCAGCTAGCTTAGAAATAAAGCACTGTTGTACCTTTGAATCTCGTTAAAAAAGTTGTAGCTCTTCCTTAGTCTTTGGTACCCATGATTCCTAGGAAGAGGAGGTTGTGCTTGGGTGCTGGAATTAGTAGACGTATTATCTTTCCTTGATTCCTTTGATCACGAACACTAGGTCTAACTGCATGATATATCATGTTTCCTGAGTTTCAACTTCTTAACACCCTTCCTTATCACATTACTGGAGTAGAAACTTTCTAACCTTTTTTTTCAGCTTCTTTCATCGAAGTTTGTTTGTTATCATGTGGAACCTTTTCGTTAAATGATTGCTCAATTGTTTTTAAATACTTTGCACTTATTAGACGCTTCATTTTTTGTGATTGAATACTATGAGTTAATCAAATCAATAAGAATACTATATGAATGTAATCAAAATAAGGTATGAAGAGTAAGAACATTTCAAACAATAAACAAGTATCAAATAATTTTAAGTAGATAAATTAAAGGAGTGCAAAACATTGAATTTGTATTAGTTTGGTTTTTCTTAGACTTGCGTTCACCTTTCAAGTTATACTTGAAACCGGGATACACCTTGAATCTCCTTTAATAGATGGAGATCAAATCACTACTATCATTTCTCAAGAATTTACAGAGTTTTTATATCAGCATGCCTATATATTTGAATGTTTCCTTAGTAGATCAAGAAGCATATAAATCTCTTGCCTCATGCATCTACCAAGGTTTCAACTCTGATGGATGCAGAGGTATTTCTACCTCCTTGCCACCATGCTACGTGATGTAGAAGGTTTGTTTTTGAAGAATAAAAATGTCTTGCATGGCTTTTTCTCCATTTTTTTGTCATGTGAAGGCTATGATATGAGGATCTGCTGTCCGGTAACTTGGATGAACTGCACATTTGGATATTGTTCACGTACCAATTGGTTCACTTCAACTTATCTATTCATGTGTGTGCAGATATGTGGCAGTTGGAAATGAACCTTTCTTAGAAACATACAATGGAAGCTACTTGAGAACAACATACCCTGCTCTGCAGAATATCCAGTCTGCCCTGATAAAAGCTGGACTTAGTAACCAAGTAAAAGTGACAGTTCCCCTGAATGCTGATGTGTATGAAAGCTCAAGTCAACTCCCATCTGGCGGTGACTTCCGAACTGATATCCACGATCTCATGCTGACTATTGTCAAGTTCTTGAGTGATAGTGGTTCTCCTTTTACTGTGAATATATATCCTTTCATAAGCCTATATAGTGATCCCAACTTTCCAGTCGAGTATGCATTCTTTGATGGCAACGCCTCTCCTTTAAACGATGGTGGGACATATTATTACAACATGTTTGATGCCAATTATGACACTTTTGTGCATGCTTTACAAAAGAATGGGTTTGGAAACCTGCCTATCATCATTGGAGAAATTGGATGGCCTACTGATGGAGATCGGAATGCTAACATTGAATATGCCCGACGATTCAACCAAGGCTTTATGTCACATATTTCAGGTGGCAAAGGAACCCCAATGAGGCCTGGGCCTATTGATGCCTATTTGTTTAGTTTGATTGATGAGGATGCTAAAAGCATTGATCCAGGGAACTTTGAGCGCCACTGGGGGATCTTCACTTTTGATGGGATACCAAAATATGCCCTCAATCTTGGTACTACAAATTCAGGAACTTTAATTCCAGCAAGAAATGTCCACTACCTGGAGCGCAAATGGTGTGTAATGGAGGCCTCAGCCAAGCTCGATGACCCACAAGTGGCACCGAGTGTGAGTTATGCTTGTGGACTTGCTGACTGCACTAGCCTTGGTTATGGAACATCCTGTGGAAATCTGGATGCTAAAGGTAATATTTCATATGCCTTCAACAGTTACTTTCAGACGCAGAATCAGCTTGATACTGCATGCAAGTTTCCAAACCTTTCAACAATCACAAAAACGGACCCATCAGTTGGAAATTGTAGATTCGAGATAATGATTGAGCCTTATTATGGAGGTGTTGAGTGCACACTTGGATACCTCCAGAAGCAATTAGGTTTGGCTGCAATCCTCGTGTTTTTGGGGACTGTTCTCTGAATCTGTGAGGCTCCTAATTATCAGTAGTACAGTTTTTTCATTGTTATGCTCATTTACTTTGTAGGCCAGAGTAACGGAAAGCTAGAATAAATTTTCCAGTGGCTTCAATGTAGTGTACAGTCCTGATTACTTATCCTTGTTCAGAATTATTTAATGCTTTGGTTTAAAGCATCACGCAATGTGTAGAAATTGCAAACTCATAAATGGAGGGCTAAATCAGGATTTTGGCTGACTGGCGCTGGTATTGGAACCCATGTAAGGAAAATTATTGTTTTGAAGATTCATTCAATCCTAAGTCACCGTTGTAGTCACGACTGAGCAACACTTTCCTTGAGACGGGATTTTATGCTTTCAGCACAGTATTGATCTATCTTTTCGATCTCTGAAACGGAAGCTGGGTGGGCATAATTTGCGTGGCCGCAGGATTGGTTAACCTTTGAGCGTAGAACTCAAAAAGTTATACCTTATGCGTTGTTTCGTGAGGACATACGTGTTTACTGGGATGCCACACGCCCGGAGCACTGTATAGTCCAGTGAGAAGCTGCTTTTACAGCTATACAAACTCTACAGCATTAGCCTGGCTTTCAACGAGTTAGTCGAGATGAAATGCTTAGGAAAGGTTTTATTATCATTTGAGAATATAACATGAGAGGCACTTAGCCACACAAGAAAAAAGGGAAAAAGATATAGATGGAGTGTGCCTTTCATTTATTTCCTATATAACTCATAAGAGAAAATCTTGAATCCATGGGTTGCGATTAGGCTTTTCAACAGTCGAAAGTGCCTTCCAGACGACACTGTTGCACTTGAACCCAGAACCAAAAGCAATTTGCCAAATCCTATGACCCTTCTTAACCCTCTTGCTTGCTTCCAAGTAAGCAAGTTGATACCACACACTACTACTTGAAGTATTGCCAAATCGGTTCAAAGTAGCTCTTGAAGCTTCCATGTAATCTTCAGAAAGTTCCAAGTTAGTTTGGATATGGTCCAGCACCATTTTGCTAGTTGCCAAGATGCAAACATGGTCAAAAGCAAGCTTGTAGTTAGGAATATAGGGCTTGGTTTTTCTGTTGAATAGCAGGTTTGCAAATAAGTGGAGTTGTTCAAAAAGGGGGAGAACTAAAGGGCCGAGGACCGCGATGTTGGCCTTGAGTGCATGACCTCCCACGTCAATCACTTCCTTGCTTACCCAAAGACCCATCTTCCCTTCTGCATCTTCCTTGAGATGTATGCTTTTAAAGCTTCGACTGTCCATGCCCTTGTGCGTTCGAACTAGCTACATGTTCCACCATTCCATGAGAGAGAGAATCACACGCAAATATAAGAAAATACTTTGCGACTAATTATTGGTGATCGTGTTAATAGTACCTGTTTGAGCTCATACTTGGAACGCCACCGGTCGACACGACAATTGGAGAGAAGAATGGCAGCAGCTCCCATTCTGAAGAAGCAGTTAGGAAGGAGCATGTCAGTCTCATTGCCACTGTACCATGCAGAGCTCACCACCTCTGTGCTAACCACAAGTGCATATGAGGAAGGATACCCTGTCAGAAGGTCTTTAGCTAGATCAATGGCTATGATCCCAGCAGCACAGCCCATGCCACCCAAATTGAAGCTGTTGATATTAGGCCTCATCTTATAATGGTTTATAATCATTGATGAGAGGGAAGGCGTGGTGTTCAGTGCTCCACAGTTAACCACCAGAATCCTGATATCCTTTGGCCGTATCTTGGTGGCTGCGAGAAGATCATCCACTGCTCCGAACATCACTATCGCTGCCTCTTCTCGTCCATCCTTCAATGTTATCTTATAATCTGCTGGTCGAAAAACTTCTCTTGGCATGTAAGTCTCATCTCCAATCCCAGAATTCTTGAGGACACGCTGTTGATATTCTATGGCTGCCTCGTTAAACTTTCCTGATTCCCTTGCTAACTTAATAAACTCCTCCTTTGATATCTACATCCAAATATAGACACATCATGCAAACAAGTATACCTCGCCTATATGTATAATTAATTTACGCACCTTGAGATGGTCTGGTGGACGATAACAGGCGAATTCCAGTAAATAAGTAGAGCGTGGAGTAAAATGGTCAAGAAAAGCATAAATGGCAAAACCCACCAAGCCCACTGTGAAGATGGCATCTAATTCTAATGCGCTAAGCTGTTGAGAATTCAGGGTGAAGAAGATCAAGAATGAGAAGAATGTACTGGACTGTTGGGATTGCTGATTCATATCATGACAATATGCAGCGACGAGGAGAAAGAGAACAGGAAGAGTTACAACAAGGAACAGATAAGAGGCATGGCTAAGAAAGTAGGAATAGCCAAGCCTAACATATTTTAAGTTGACTGAATTGAGAAAATCCGGCAGCTGACGCCTAACCCTGACCAAGAATCTCAGCGAGCCATCTTCCTTGATTCCCTTGTTCACTATTTCTGTGGATAGTCTCTCCACCTCCTGCTTTCTCGCCATCTCAATCACTACCTGATAGAAGACGACACACTACTTGGTTTCACATATATAGCTTAGATGTGTATTGATTACATGTTGAGTTATATGAGCTGAAGAAAAACAAAAAACAAAGGATAGGGAGTGGTACCTATATATATAAGGATAAAATAATGTTACTATTAATTTTTATTGTGACAAAAAGAAGTGCGTGTGGTTAATTTACAATTCATCATGTATGTATTGTGATCATAGTTCTGATGGAATTGGCAATGAAATTAATGAAAAGCTCCTTTCGAATGTCACTCAATTTATGCTTGCTTGCTTGGGTTGAGTATGGAGGTTGGTTTTCTTAAAGCTACGTTTAGTTGGGTAGTTATTAATATAATGAAATAAAACGTAATATTATTTCATCAATTAAGAAACAAGTTATAATGAAATGAAATAAAATGGAATGGAGGTTTTACATTACATCGTATTCTCTCTTAAATAGTAAAAATAAGTTACCTATGATTTTTGAGGTTTAGGAAGGAATGTAATATGATAAACAACATTTCATTATATTACATTATGAATCCTTATTTCAAACAATATTTCACTATATTACATTATGTAGCATTTCAAATAACAAATTTCTAATATTACATCCATTAACATTTCATTCAATTATAAATCATTTAATTAAAAATTTTACGTTCAACCAAACATAGCCTAAATTTTTATTTAAATAAACAAAACATTTGTATTTAGGACCAAAATAAAGGAACATAAATTTTAATAATAGTTTATATATTTTGTTTGTTTTGTACATGTAGATTATTTGAAAAATAAGCCACCGTTAATTACAAATGAATCATACATAATTATGCATTTTGTTTTCAAATAAATAATATAGTGGATAAAAATCTTAAATTTAAATAATACTTAATATTTATACCCACACTTTAAATTTTCATATTATATAAATAAAATAACGGTCAGTTAATTCTTATGTTGTGTTGCTAATATATATTACTGTGAAAATATCTAAACTTCTATAAGAACTTTAAATGTGTATTCGTATTTTGTAGAATACAAATCCTTTTCTTATTTAATAAGTTGGTGTTGATGGGTCGAGCGAAGTGAGCCCAATGGTGGCCTACAACAGGGAGGCCCAATCGTGGTAAGGCCTAGTTAGAGAACAATTGAGTCTATTTCGAAGTACATACGAACTTTGTTTCCCTGAAATATAGTCAAATGTTGCAAGGCCACTCTGCCTTTGCTCTTTGACCGTAGGTTCACATTTGCAAGAACTCGTGAACTTGTCGTCAAAAATCAAATGTTGTAAGGTCACTACCTATGTGACCATAGATTCACTCTCACTCATCGCACAAGTAACAGCTACATGACCAAAACTGACAAGCTTCTTCTGCAACTGTACAAACAGTACCGCCATGAGCTCACCAGCCCAGGCATACTACCCTCCGTCATTAAGGCAACTTCTTCTTCTAGTTCTTCTTCTAACAACAGCCGCTTTGGCTTTGCCCTTCAACTTCACTGCCTTGCCCTCAAATCAGGCTCTAACTCCTACCCCGTTGTCTCCAATGCTCTTATATCTATGTATACCAAGTTCTCATGCATTCCCTCTGTCACTAAGCTGTTTGATACTATGCTTCTTAGAGACGTCGTTTCATGGAATTCCATACTTAATTCCTATATTCTACATGCCCATTTCTCCAAAGCCTTTGCTTTGCTTCAACGTATGTCTTATTCTCATTATTTTCCACCCAACCCTCAGCTCGTTGCTAGTTTCATATCAGTTTGCGCTCGTCTCCGATATTTCAGTTTCGCCAAATCCCTTCATGCCCTCCTGATCGTTGCTGATCACAGCCCGGAATTTCAACAAGAACATCACAACCCGAGCGCCTCCGTGTTCCTCTCCACTTCTTTAGTACACTTTTACTTCACGTGTCACGACTCATCTATGGCTTTCCGCGTTTTTGATCGCATGGAGATTAAGAATGAGGTGTCCTGGACTGCCATGGTCTCTGGCTGCGCCGCTTACTTAGACGACCATGCTGCCTTTCATTGCTTTAGAGCCATGCAAACTCATGGTTTTGAACCTAACCGTGTTACTTTGCTTTCGATGCTACCAGCCTCTGCTCGGGGTTATGTCAGATATGGGAAAGAGATCCACGGATATGCGTTTCGCCGTGGGTTGCATTCAGATCACCATTTTTCCGCTTCTCTTATTGACATGTATTGCAAGAGCCGATCAGGGATTGCTCCTGCTCGCCATATTTTTGACGCATCGGAGGTTAAAGATGTGGTGATGTGGAGCTCAATCATTTGGACCTACGCACGTAATGGAGCTGGTTTTGAGGCCATCAGGCTTTTTATGCAGATGCTAGAGGAAGGAATTACACCAAACTTTGTGAGTCTGCTAGCACTGATCACTGCATGCACTTCTCTAACTTCTCTTAAGCATGGCAGTAGAGTTCACGCCTACATTATCAAATGTGGGTTCTACTCCCATACTTGCATTGGGAATGCACTTATTGACATGTATTCCAAATGTGGATTTCTCGTCGAATCCGACAGAATTTTCAGAGAAATGAGTTCCAAAGATTCAGTGTCATGGAGCAGTCTGATCGGTGGTTATGGCTTACATGGATATGGCTGGAAAGCTTTGTCTCTATTTCATGAGATGCAAGACAGAGAGCTGCAACCTGATGCAATCACATTGCTTTCTGTTTTGTCAGCTTGCAGACATGCCGGCCTCGTTGAAGAGGGCCAGAAGATTTTCGAAATTGCAAAGAAAGACAGCAAACTTCCACTTAAAATAGAACATTACGCTTGCTACATTGATCTCCTGAGTAAATCAGGAAAAACTGAAGCTGCTCTTGAAGTTTTAAGAACTCTCCCCATGAAACCTAGTCCGAGAATGTGGAGCTCGTTAATGACAGCTTGTAAGATAGATGGAAGACTGGAAATTGCAGAAATGCTGGCAAACCAGCTGATCACATCAGAACCTCTAAATGCTGCCAACTATACCCTGGTTAGTACTGTTTATGCTGAATCAGGTAACTGGGGTGGAGTGGAGGAAGTGAGGAGGCTAATGAGAACGCAAGGAGTAAGTAAATGTTGTGGAGTTTGCTGTATCGCAGTGGGAACTTAAAAAGATTCGATTTTGCAGCGGTAAACACAATAGAAGATCATGGATGGGATGTATGATAGTCGTTTGGACAACTCTTTCCTAAGATATGTTTGCATCGGTTGGTGCGACAATTCTGTCTTAACTTTTTTCTTTCTAACTCTGACTAATTAAACAAAAATTAGGTTACGCAAGTTATGGTCGTAATGCACAGGCCGCGCATTTGTGTTACAAGCGGGACATGTGAGTTTTTTTTAATCATTTTAATTTTAATTATATTATTATTAAAAATAATTTTAATTTTAATTATTCTACTATTAATTTATAAAAAAATTAAAATTAAAATTAAAATACTAAAAAATAAAAAAGAAACCTTTTTTTACATTTGTGTGGTTTTTAATTTATATCATAGGTGTGACACTCATGTCACGTTTGTGTCACATATTTTGATTTTTTATTTTTTAATTTTAATTTTTAATAAATTTTTTAAGATAAAATTTTAATTTTAAAATTTGATTAATTTATTAAAATTGTTTAATTAATTTATAAATTATAAAAATATTAAATTAAATAAAAATTGATTAATTTTACTGTTATATTAACCCGCATGTATATTAATGCAATATTAAACATAAATTCTTTTTTAGAGAATTCTTGTGAGATGCAAATAAATTATACAATGTGTTATATACGTGGAATATTTTATTTGAATTCAACAACTTATTTTAATTTCTCAATATTAAAATTTTTAACAAAGATATATTAATTTGAAATTATTTATGAATGAAAATGTTTGTTGTTTATTAGAATAAATTATTTTTAGTAACATATGATTTCTTAAATACTATTATTTAACTAATTTTCAACATCAACTTATATGATAAAATAGGATTTAAAATAAATATTGATAATAAAGCTTCAATTACTACAATTATATTAACTTTCATAATACATAATACAATACAGTATAAGAATTTGTTATAACACATAATTATAAATAAAAAAATATTAATTTTTTAAAACTTATCTCATTTGAATACTTTTTATTCTAATAAATTAAATTATATTTAAAGATTGGAGATGATGTAAGAAATATAAAGTTTAAAAAGTTGATTAATTTATTAAAATTGTTTAATTAATTTATAAATTATAGAAAAATATTAAATTAAATTTAAAATTTTATCATTTATTATTATTATTATTATATTTTTTATTATGAAAAAAATATTCAAAGAAATACTAGAATATAATACCCATGTTCTTGTAATTTTTTTAAAATCATACCCTTATAAGTCATTTTATATATAAACAGTTAATTTATAATATGATTCTTTGGAAAATAAATCTATGGAAAGTGAAGATATTCACATGTTTCAATACTTATAAAAATTCTAATGTGAAAGTTGGGTAGATTTTTATTATAATGTTCGGTATGTAACATATTTTTTAGAATGTAACTTAATTTTAACTTGTGTTTCCAATTATATTCGGTTAGAATAAAAATTGAAATCGCTAAATAAAAAAAATATAAACCTGAGGATAAAAAATATTCAAAATCTAAATACCGGCCGATACTGAAAATTTTAAAAAGTAGAGGAAATTTTCCTCCTCCCTCTTATCTCTCCCTCCCCCCTTTTTTCAAAGTTTTTTAATTAGTTATTTTTTTATTTCAACTTTTATAATTATTGTGAATTTTTTATTTTTGCTTTTAAAATAATAATAAATATTTTTATTACTAATAATAATTATAAATTAAATAAAAATTACAAAATATTTTTATTTAAATATTTTATATAATATTTATTAATAAAATACTTTATTTTAAAAATAAATAATTTAAAAATTATTATTTATAAACTAAAATTTATGTTTATATATTTTTAATTATCAAATCAAAATTTATTTGAAATTTATATATTTTAAAGTCGTAGATTAGAGAGAGAAGGAATGATTAAATTGGTTAGTATAATTTTTAGATTAAATTCCGGAGGAAAGTAATCTAAATACCAAGGGGTGTTGGGATTTAGAATCCATAGAAAACGCAACTACTTTCCTTAAATTAGAAAAGTTTTTACTTTTTTAACTACTCAGAAAAACGAATCAAACATAATAATTTAAATTTTAGGAAAAGATTACTTTCCAAGTCAACAATTCGTGCCAACTAAACGAAGAACGTTTAATTTTACCAAACATTTTTAATAAACAATTGATATTATCCACTGATTAAATCAGTTGATATAATTAACTATCAACTAACTGATGATAAAATTAACTAACAGATAATGTAATTAGTTAATTGTCAAACATGTCATTTGTTAAACACAAACACACAGAATTTATCACAAAAAATATTACACCCTCTAAATGAAAAGACACTTCTTTTAAGCTAACTTTAACTATAAAAAAAGTTAGGACCTTACATGACAACCATGAAAAATGATAAATATAGTGTAGTTAATCAGAATATTGGATCAGACACTAACTGAATGAATCGAATTTAAATGTGTTTTAGGCTTTTTTTTTTTGTGATATCCTATTAAGGATGAATAAAAGACAGCAAAAAGCTAAACTTTAAGCGATTAACCAAGTCTCTTGTCTTTCTATGTGATGCATATTGTTAACCATCTGCAACATTTAACTTCTTTTTTTTTTGAAAATTCTGCAACATTTAACTTAATGTTAGAGAATAATAATATTAGAATTATTATGCCTAATTTTACTCTGCCTAATCGAAAAAGGTGAAGAAGAGTCGAGTATATCGAATATTGATAATGACTTTTCGTTTGCTTCTATACCTTTTGGAATCGAAACTATGATTACTCAGAAATTCAAAAGCAAATTACTTTTTTCTTTTTTGAGAAATTGAAACTTAATTTTTATTACAATATTATAATTTTAATAGTAGGCAATGGTATGAAAATATTTCCTTAGAAGGAAGCCTTTTATTAGAGGAGAGTAGAAAAACGATTTGCCTCCGAGTCCGATCCCAACCTCTCTCTCGTCATTTTTTGATTAAAGAGTGGAGTCTTGCCCAAACCCCAACCCCAACCCCAACCCAAATTGCTTTATTCTCCTTTGTCTTTACGAGTTCTCTGATTCTCTGTCTCCGTTATATCTGCTCTGTACATAAAAGTAGATGTATTTTGGGGAGCGTAGTACCACTGTTTCCTCCCGTTTTCCCTCTCAATTTAATTGATACAAAAATAAAATAAATTTGGAGACGTGGCGATTGAGAATGGAAACTTCTCCGCACGACCTCAGTCGAACTGTTCCAACTGGTAAAATTCTGTTTTCCTTCACTAATTCTTCGTTTGTTCGTTCATTCAAAGGCCGGTATGTGTTTTAATTCGTTGGATGCTTGCACATTTTTATTATTGTTGCCAGAGTAAAACCCTAATTGTCTTTCTCCCTATATTCTTTTTTGTTTTTAAATAATTTTCGATGAACCTTTTCTTTTGGTTGTACTCCCTTCTATTTCGTTCCTTTTCCATTTTTAGGCATTTCAAGCAAGTTTAGTTGTCTCCACAACCTTGCGTCGTCTAGGTTTATACAATGTCGATTCTTAGGTTTTATTGGATTAAATTTTCTTCTTCTTTTAGGGCTTCTACTTTTTATCGTTATATGCGAAATTTGCAATATTTTTTCACGCACTTTTGTTCATGCTGTCATTCTTCGCAGACAATTTCGTTTGCTTCCAGAATGTGTTTTTATTTTTGGATTTTTCCACATCTTTTACGCACACTTCAAGGAATTAGAATACAATGTTTCTCGGTGTTTTTTTCCCTATATATATATTTTAAATCCCTATGGTTTAGATGTGTCAACAAGAGCATCATCATGACTTTCCCCTTTTCACATAGACCCCCCGGTTTCCTTGCTCAAGGTTTTGGGTTGTGATCATTGGTGTCATGTGATTGCGCTTGCTGAGTTACTTAACACGTTGATTCTGATGCAGGGGAGACACCTCTAAGGCGAGACAGTTCTATGGAGAAGGTACTTATTTGTGCACTCCTTTAAGCCCCTCTGTTTTTACTTTTCCAATTTTATTATGCATCCCATTGGTACTTTATTGTGCAATCTATTATCAGCCACTTTCGCCCGATGATGAAAGGTTTGTTTCGGCAAATCCTTCTATAGACGCAACCATCATAGGGCATGCAAGGAATGCTAGAGAACCATCTTATGGTATGAATTTGGCTGGAGATATTAGCATTGTTCCACCACCACCACCGAATACTTACGTTTCAAATGTGCAAGAGGCAATACATGGAGGTGAGTAACTTCATTTGTTGCTTGCAATTCATCAACATTTGTGCAAACCTTCAAAAGTGAAATCTTATTTTCATACCGAATTGTATATGCTTGTTGATAAAAAAAATGGACCTTGTGTCTTTGTTTCTGCTTCAGGTTATGGCCATGATGGGTATTCTCAGTACATTAATGCTGCTGATGGCTTGCATGTATCACCGGTGAGGATAGATGATATGTAACTCATTGGACTGTGGAAATTGATTTTTACTCTTAACTTACCATTTTCTACCTAATGGTTTTGATTCTAATCAGGTTCTATGCAATGATAGTCCATCCTTGTTGTTACCTTCTGGTTATACCTTCAGTCCTGAGATGGCTTATGGGCAATATTCTCCAGTTGCTACACCTCTTCCTTCTATATATCTAGATGGCCAGTTGTACTCTCCACAGCAGTTTCCATTTTCGCCTTCCTTCTATGCTCAGCCTGCTCCTCCACATGTGCCTTCATCAGGCTCTCTTGCATCATCTGATCTCCTGACCTTGGATAGTAGTGATAACTTGCTTCTTGGGCCCGGATCAGGTTACTTGGTACATTTTGGACCATTTGGTGGCGGGAATATGTCTGGTGCAGAAGGATCTAGTTCCTTGACATCTCCACCTGCTTATCCACAGACAATGGGGATATTTGGGTCATCTGAACATCAAATTGGGCAGGTAGGTTTTGTCTATTTCAAATTGAATTAAGTGCTTGCTGGCAGGGAATTTGGGTTTAAACATAGTTCCATTTTGATATTGTGATTGGGTTATTTCTTTTTTTTTTTAAAAAAACCTCAGCTGTTCTTTTTGGTTCTTCTTAATGTGATCTTTAATTTTGTTGTAAGCTATTTCATTCCAATAATATTAGGCACTTTTTTAATTGCATATTATTCATGTATATTCATCTGCTGAATTTATTCTATTTTTATGTAATTTTCATATTTAATCACTGACCAAGCTTCTGATACACCCCAAAAGAACTCTTGTAACTTGACAACTTAATGGCACCAATTCTTTGTAAACATGCATCATAACAATTTCACGATGTACTTTTATCATATGTCTTGCATTGAGCTAGTTTAATGTATAGTGTAGAACAGGTCACTAGAAAAGTTGCCTGGTTCTTAGCCTTTTCTAATGTTGACTTGTGGCTATTTCCAAATTCATTAGTAACAATCTCTTTAACCTTTGTTTCTTGGACACCATCTGCAACTGCAGATATCTCAACACAGACCACTGCCTGGATATGGAATTATGTCACCGTCTTCTGTTGGACGCTACCCTCATGGTGGTTCTTATCAGAGCTCCCATTTTAGTGGCGGATCCATGTCTTATTCAGGGGGGAATGAGAGGGTCCGACTTTCTCTTGACAAGAGTAGAAGAAGAGAGAGGGAGCAAGATTCCATTTACATTTCAAATGATTCACTTGGTTTTGACCGCAATAGAGGGCCAAGGGCTTTTAAACTTAAGGGTAAAAGCACCACTGAACACGGTTCTTCCTCTGGTAACAATGAAGATAATTTATCTAGTTTTCGACATCAGTTTGATTTAGTTAATCGGCCAGACTTTGTCACTGACTACAAAAATGCCAAGTTCTTTGTGATGAAGTCTTTTAGTGAAGATAATGTTCATAAAAGCATTAAGTACAGTGTTTGGGCCAGCACGCCTCATGGGAACAAAAAATTGGATGCAGCTTATCATGAAGCAAAAAAGTTGGAAAGCGACTGTCCGATCTTCCTATTTTTCTCGGTATGGTACTCTTTATTGATAAACATTTGCCAATGACTTTATGGTTAAGCCATGGTGGCTAACTGGCGATCTTCATTAACAAATATAAGACTCAATAATCTTCTTAATCTTACTTCTGCATTTACAAGTCTAAATATGATGTTAAAGTTAGTGCAAGGGCAAAAGTTTACAATGTAAACAAAAAGATTGTTTCTGGTAATAGAAATCACTTAAAGACTTAAAGATGCAATTCGCATATATTTTTGTATAATTGCAGTCTAAGCTACGATGTTTATCCTTGCTCCTAACCATTTGTAAACCCATGAATCCTCTCAACTGAATCGTTGGCATGTACCCCTTTGCTTGCATGCACAATAGTTGGTCTTATTCCATTTAGGTTTTCAATCATTGCATAATGTAGCTGATCAATGGGATTTTGTTTAATGGTTGTATTTGTGCAGGTCAATGCGAGTGGACAGTTCTGTGGAGTTGCTGAAATGGTTGGTTCTGTAGATTTTGAGAAAGATGCTGACTATTGGCAGCAGGATAGGTGGAGTGGTCAGTTCCCAGTGCAGTGGCGTATTGTAAAAGATGTTCCTAACGGTCGTTTCAGACACATACTACTGGAGAATAATGATAATAAACCTGTTACACACAGTCGAGATTCTCAAGAGGTAGATAAATTCTTGAAATTTTTTATTTTAATCTGTTACTTTTGTCATGTTAATCATATATTGTGCTGGATGTTGCCTTATTCTATGTGTCCTTGTACTGTTTTATGTAAATGACATTTCTGTACACATTCCCAGTGTGATGAACATATTCCTTAGTGGTAGCTTATAAGTTATATTCAACATTTTCTGTCGTTACATTGACTTTTGGTTCTTTCTTTGAGGTTAATGTTACCTGAATTCATTTTTTCCTGCAATCAGGTGAAACTAGAGCAAGGTATTGAGATGTTGATGATATTTAGGGATCATGATTCACATACATCTATTCTAGATGATTTTGATTTCTACAATCAGCGGGAGAGAGCTTTGAGAGAAAGGAAGTCCAAGCAGCATGCTAGTTTGGGAAATGACCCAGCTTTGCTCGTGGACGAGTCTATAAATCCAATATCTGATAATTTTGTTCAAAAAGCCCGGTTTAGTGGAGGTGATAGTAACAAATCAGAAAACCTAGCAACTGCAGTCTCTAGAAGTGATTTGATTGCCTCACCTCCTATTAAATTGACAAGTGCTTCCCAGCTTTCAAATGCGGAGTCATTTAACGATGGGCTTTTTCGTGCTTTGAAGTTAGAAGATAGTAGTAACAATGTAATGCAGGCAACTGAATTGGGTGGTGGGCATCAGGACCAGCGTTGCTGATAAAATAAATACACAAGACCAGAAGGCAGAGTTAGTGATTGCAGGCGTTTTTCATATGCTTGCTATGACATGACTTACTCCTTTTGAAGATTCTTTACCGGCTGACAAGGGTTGAGATGGTCTAACTGAAGTCTAACAAGTTGGTTGGTTATTTTTGTTTCTGTTGTGTCGGGAAATTTTCATGGAAGTTAGGCGCTGGTTGGACATGATGGGAGAAGGGAGAATGGACTTTTTAAAACCAAAGTCGCTTCTTTTGGAAATCACCGCGTATCAGTGGTTGGATAAGGTGATTAGCATTAAACTGTGTATCACATTTATTTTGGTTAGGAGCTTGGAAGACTGGAAGTTACTATCTTGAAGAAGAAACTGCTGCGCATTCGTGGAGATGTTTGGCTTTCGAAGGAGTTTGGTTGGTATATGCTATTTGCTTTATGCCTAATGGTTTGTAATCTTAGCATTTCTTGTTCTTAATGCTTGGGTTTTTGTAACGCTATGTTTAAGCGAGCAGGGAGTTGTAAAATTGGGAGGCAAAATAAGTAGATGAAAGAAAAAGAATAGGGGAGGAAGGAAAAAAAAAAAGAGGAGGGGAAGCAAAACAATAAATAGCTTCTTAATATGAATGGAATAGTTGCTAGTCCCGAAAGGAGTTGCGTGATTGATTTGTAGGCAACAAAGAAATTGAATTCATTTCGCATTTTGGAATTTCAACCTCCTTTTGACGTTGGTTATAGCCGACGATAGCATCGGTGTATAAATGGTTGTCCTTAATATAATAGTCAAATAAATATCATATTTTAGACTAATGTAAACGTAGTTGATTAGTAGTAACTTGTCTGACGTAAGAGTGCTTCCCAATATGAAAGGAGGAGGAAGTAGGAAAATAGGATGAAACAATCGTCCTTAGCTATCATGATAGCTAAATCCATTGCTTCATGCGGTCACCATTTCTCTAGATATCCTTCCAGGGCTATGTGAAAAATGGATTGACAGAGCCTTGGCATGGGGGATGGCATCTGTTGCAACAAATGCCCCATTCTTGCTTATAAATGCGTGTATCAGTGTATGTATTGGAGTCGGAGCTGCCTGCCCGCAAGAATAAAATCCCTTGAAGATAATGCAATCTAAAGTCAGTACTACAAGTAAAAGAACGCAAAGGATATCTTGTCTCATTCAATCATCCTAGTTTAGCTTAGCTTCTCAGAAGTGTCAATCAATAAGATCTTTTCTGCATGGAATGGCCCATTCTCGCTGTGTAGAATCCTACCATCCCATTTCATTCTGTCTGCGATGTCTTTCACTTTCACAATCATATCTACGTGATCTCTTATGATAAGTGCTCCTTCCGGTCTAAGAATGCGATACATCTCAAGCATTATATCAAGAATGTCGCACCTGTTTCATCAACAACTACTCTTTTTAGGTACAGGTTTCAGAAAGTGGACATGAACAACTTACAGTGCCAAGCGTAAATGTACTCTAATATTGCTGAACTAACCAAACTGATAATAACTTACATACTTGTCCATATACATGCCGAATACGCCATTGGCATGTATCAAGTCATACGTACGAGGATATGTTGCAAAGCCTTCACACCTGCACGTAACTGTTTTTGTTATATGCATATGTCTATAGTACAGCAAAATCAAATACAGGGAAAGCCATTACATGCTCTGCACCTAACGTGCATGTATATAATAATGGCTATACAATTACAATCCATGTACATGCAGCGTAGAAGTCTACAAAAGGTACAAAGAAACTGAAGAAAAGAGCTAACTTTCATTCTTACCAATCCATGTAAGTTCCAATCAGGCCGCGCTCGTACACTATGCTAAGATTATTCTTGTTTGCATCGAAAGGTACCACATTCATCACCCAACTAGGATACTTAATCACTGCTGCGGCAAAACCACCTATTCCAGCATTCATGTCCATTATATTTCTATATCGACCATCAGATAGAGACTTTAGTATGATTTCGTAGTATTTTACTCTCCTTTTCCACAACCTATTGTCATCATCGAAGGACATGGCTGAAATTCCTTCACCAATAAGACTATGCGGAGGAGTATTCAACCTTTTGGGCCATTTTTCAAGAGCACCTCCAGAAACATCACTCGTGTCTTTCACACTTGGGAGAGGTGTAATGCATGGCTCCATCTTTCTATACCTGTTGAAGAAAAGGTGGCACTCCTGTCAGTCACAAGCCAACAGGCTGAGATGACCATGTTTTCCTTGAAGGGAGGAATCCTTAGAATCTAATGATCAATCAGGACCAATTTCTATGCTGTTTAATGTGAGACAGAATGAACTTACCATCCAGCATCGGGATCACCTTCGACACAAAAACGGGGAGACCTCCAGGTCCTTGACTTTTTTAAGCAGTGAATATGATTGGTCGGTTTTCTCCATACAGCTACAGCTCCCCTCTCTGCAATTTTCTTCCAGCAAAGCCTCCTTGCGAGATCTTCCAACCTCGATTGCTCTTCTTCCAACTCATGAGGTGGCCTTTCCCAACCTTTGTAATTAGTCTTCCAACTTATAGGTGGCCCAGACAATAACCAGTAGCCACCAGGGCGCAACACTCTGTCAATCTCTATGAGATAAAGCCCATCTTACCATTTGTCATTCGCAAAAGAGTGGAACAGAAGGAGAAACGAGTCAGAAATTGGTGAATTGGATAAAGAAGATGAATATATCAAGTAAAAGCAAAGGAATTACGTATTCTCAATATCCTTTTCAGAGTCTTAATTAAGAGCCTTTTCTCTCAAAGAATGCCAATGAGCTCATTAATTAAGAGAATATTTTCCGAATAAAATGTACCATAATCAGTCCATGGCACCAGGCATCTGGAACAGTGAGCCAAATCAAATGACCTTGACGGGAATGGCAGTCGATGGATGCTAAGAATACCAAGCATAGCCGGTAGTCCTCTTTCCAAGGCAAATTGAACTTGGGCTTCATGTATATCCCTTGGTGCAACTGACATCGTCAAGATGTTATGGTCCATCAGATGTGCCCCAAAGCTTGCAACCTGAGGAGAAAGTAAGCTAATGGCTGATCTTCTGCTTCACATTTCTTATGTAAGAAGTGAGAATACGGTTTCGATGATCTGAGCATAATGATACACTTTGACATTGATGACTGACACAAAAGTTAATGTTTGAAGAAATATAAAATCACAGCAGCCATAAATTGTTTTCTCCTTCAGAAGATCAATGCATAAGGGACCGCTTTATAAGCTCCAAGTTCGATACAAAACTTTCTCGGAATATGGTCTATGATCAAAGGCATCAAAAGTAATCTCTATTGATAAGGAAGTTGCATCTTAAGACATCGAAACAAATCTTCCTACCCATGGCATTGCCATTGTGTACCATATTTCAGTCGCAGTAGGGTTTTTGAGAAAATCTAGCTTACTTCCTTGAAGATTTAAGACAAACTAAGGTCACATTGTTCCATATTGAATGTGTCGAAACTTGAAATGAACAAATTATTGTTCTTGCTACAGTCTTAACATGAATATGGATTATCCTTTAGACAGTTTTCTTTCTTAAGCAAGCATATTCCATGCATCTTAATTGGAGGTATAGGACTCGTCAGAAGCAAAAGTTGTAGTTGTGGTCACTAGACTCACCGCCATCTAATCTATCTAATCTCAGCCTTCACACTGTAGATGAATCGTTAAGCATTCAAGAGAGCTGAATAAAAGCATATAAATCCCATTTGGTACCAATCTGACCTTAATTAAATTTGAGTAGAGCAAACAAACAGTATCCAAATGCCGGAAAAAAATCAGATTTTGAGATGTAGCAACTAAAACACATAGTCAGATACATTGGTTTGCCGTTAGAGAGAAAACAATTATGTAAAAGCACAAACATAAGCAAGTTTTAGTAATGATTACCCCGCATCCAACATCAAGAGCAGTCCTCATGTTCCCAGATTTCAGTGGCAAAATACGTCTAATCTCGTCGACATAACTCTTCACTCCTTTAGGAAACGAAGTTCCTCCACCAGGAAAGACTAGGCGGTCACCTTCCAATCTAACCCAATTTTGTGATTTCTTGTACACGGTCAACAGCTTGGAAGGCACATTCTTGTACCAAGCATAGTCCCTGCTCTTCGGCCACCGAAAAGGTCTTTTGTACCCAAGAGGCCTCGGGACCAAACACTTGGGCTTCTCGTGGAGTTCAGGGCAATGCCTTTCCCTGCGAAACTTTCTTTCATTCGTGTAAAGCTTCTCTCTTGACGGGTCATGACAAGGGCAATAGTTGGTGAAGTTTGAAGGGCAAAAGCTGAGAAAAGGAAGCTGGTTGCGGGGTTCTTCAGGGATAGAGAGAGTGTGGTGTGGTTCAAAGTCAAGATGAGGTAATACCGATAAGGTTGGTTCTGTACAGTTGAGTGAGTGAAGCAGAGGGATAGAGGAAGGAGAGGCAGAGGTAGAGTAGGAAGAAGTGATGTAGAGGCCAAGATAGTAGAAGAGAGAACAGAGGATAATGGTGAACAGAAGCTTTAGTAGGGGAATCTTGAGACAGTGCTTCTGGTTCTGGTTAGCCATTTCATTTGGTGTGGTGTCGACGAGTGGTCAAAGTTTTATACTTTGGCACACAGTGACTATGTATCAGTCAGTCAGTCAGTCAGTCATCCTTAAATCTGCTTTTTAGATTTTACATCTGTTTGCTTTCCAAGTCTAGATCTCATCACTGTCGGAAGATTCCAAAAAAAAAAAACCCTACCCTCTTGCTCGGGATCCAATGTAATCTTATTTATGGGTTTCCTTTCCTTTACAGTTTATAACTCCATATATATATATATATAAAAAAGCAATCAACGGAATATATATATATAGCCAAAGAAGCAATCAACAGAACTGGGGAAGGATTAAGCAGAAGCGTATGAGTCTCTTCTTTCCATGCCTTGACACTGAAAATTGATCAAAACTGCTAAATTACAGGATGCTTAATGAAAATTTGGACATATCATGCCTCTTTTTCAAGTCTCTCTCTTTCCCTATATATCCTTAACTTCATATGTCCTAAGTGGTCTTTATTATTATGTCCTAAGTGGTCTTTATTATTAATCACTATACGAGTTCTTCTTTTCTTAGAAAAAAAGGAACAAAACTTAATTAGTCCAATGTCATAGGCACGGCCACGCAACATCTGAAACGAGCCTTGCGGATGGTGGTCATGATCTCAGTTTCAGCATACTCAAGCATCTTCACAACTTCTGCAAAGGGTGGTCTGAGCTCAGGGTTGGCATCCCAACAGCGACTCATTATCACGCCAAGAACTGGTAAGCAGTCATTTGGAATGATTGGGCGGGCACCTTTATTCACCACTGCAAAAGCTGCCTGCACCGCCGTCATGTTATGAAATGGAAGCATTCCAGTAACCAGTTCCCACAATACCATCCCAAAGCTATACACATCTACTTTCTGCGTGTATGGCCTGTGCTGGATCATCTCCCTGCCCAAAATGATTATGTTCAACAAGCTAACATATTCAGGAGGAATTTTGATCACTTCAACCAATAAAACAGCATAATCAGATGGGGGTCACAACAATCAGATATGTATATATACATATACATATGTTACTTATTGGATCACCCAGATGGAAAGGAACATCAGCAGGGCATTTGAATCCAGACATAGAAGACAATGATTCAGGGATAATAGGTTCAATTATGCACTCTTGATTCTCATTACCAACTTCTCTTTCTTGGTATATAACATCAAGACAGCAATAGTTATCCCTAAGACTGAGAGTAGTACCAGATCTAGATTATGTCCAGAGCATAATAAACAAACATACACTAATAAAAGGTCTATTTGAACTTTAACTGATTAAGGAATCAGAAGTGTGCAATCGTGAAGTCCCCGTCATCTGGAAAAATATCACATTAGCTTGGATGAAGCTACTGTTGGTATACATGAAACCTGAGTCATCCAGTACTTGATGCACTTATCATATTTGCTTAGAGAGGGGCTACTGTTGGTATGCATGGAAACCTCAGTCATACAGCATGCGATGCAATTATTACCCCAAAAAGAACTGTAAAGCCATGGCATTACTGCTAGTCATACGCCATGACGTTATGAGTAATTAAGTGACTGCGCTGTTGATATTAATCTTTAGCATAGAGGTTCCAACAAGAAATCTAAGACAGATAGGAGAAGAGTAAAATGAAGGGATTGCTAAATGAATAATGTGAAGAAGTCTTACGGTGCCATCCAGCGATATGTCCCTGTCTCTGGCGTCATCCCCTCAGTCTTCACTTCAATTCTAGCAAACCCAAAATCAGCAATCTTTATGGATTTATCGCCAAAAATCAAGAGATTGTCAGATTTCAGGTCTCTATGAATCAAACCAAGTCCATGAATATAGGCCATTCCCCTCGCAACATCCAAGGCCTGCTTGATTGCCAGTCTCAATGGCACATCACCATTCTGTCTTTTATTCAAAAACTGCCGGATTGAACCTCCCTTTGCATATTCTGTTACTATGCACCAGACAGTAGGTTTCCAGCAAGCACCAATGAATCGGACTATATTGGGATGATTCAACCTTGCAAGCATCATTACTTCCTGTTGAAATTGCTGCTCCATCGATTTTGCCTTTTCAGGGTCATTTTCAGGCCTCTCTAATATTTTGATAGCAACATCCTCGCCAATGTAAGTACCTCTATAAAGTTTACCAAAAGCTCCTTGTGCAAAAGGTGGCCCCATTTTCAGCATTCTCAAATCAAGTGTCCATTCATCAAAATCTGTTAGTCCCTTGGTTGGATAACTGCTATCCATTAAAGCACGGGCTAGTGCATCATCACTCAGAGCATTTTTTGTCCGTCCTCTATTGTTACCACTATGACCATCAGTAAAGTTTTCATTAGAAGGACCCCTTAAAGCTTCATGATACAACATGTGAGTATGAGAACTATTCGACCCAACACTGCTGACATAAGTAGCAACAGATTCTTCTGCACTTCTCATTGGCTTGCTCTCATAACTTTCCATTGACATGTTCGAACCCTCTGCAAGGATTTGAGACAGACCATGATACTTGTTTTCATACTTGCTCAGGCCAATAAATGAAGGAAATTTGGGACCACCTTCTAACATTTTCGCACTTGAGAGTCCAACTCCTAACTCTGACTATATCTTCAGCAATTGATCCAAAATTGACTAGTTAGTCCGGAACCCCTGAAACCAAAAGAATATTTACAACCCTTTAGACCATCGTAGTCTTCTTCATTCACAACCCTTTAGACCATCGTAGTCTTCTACATTTAGTTTGCAATCAATTCATATTTTGATGGTGCTAATATAGAATTTATAAGGAAAGTCCCTATTAAAATCAACCTCCTAATTGCAGGCAGTGAAGAATAAGCATGAAATCAAACAGCACCAGAAAAAAAAAAACTTTATGAAGGTGATATTACCAGAACTACTTGGCTAGTTAATCAACAAAAGAAGAAAACTTGAGAATATATGCGCCATGTCCCGGGAATAACAGATATCATAGATCCGTTTATCTTAAGGCATGCGAAAAGGGAAGTCATTCCTTCCACAACAATAACGAAATTGCTCGAATTAAAGCTAGTCCAAATATAACTAGCATCTCACCACTCTTTTTTGAGATATCCCCAGCAACAAAGAGTTATCTCCGACAGTCATACGTCTAGAATCAGAAAATTTCTACTGATCCTGCTATAAAGATGAAGAACTATTAGTCAGCCAATCAACACAAGAAGCTGCTCTGGAAAAAAAAGTAAATGAACCCGTCAAACTATCGATTCTTTGAACCCATTCCTAAAACGCGTCCTATAATTCACATAGTTTGCTACTCCAACTAAATTCTAAGCAATCAAAGGAAAGAATACTAGAAACGCAAATCAGAAAACTTTACACTTACTTCTCAAAAATCCAATAAAACCAAAAGCTGCTAATCCAACTATTTAAAGAAGAAAAGGCACTAAACAATCCAAATAAAAAACTAGTCTTCCTTCCATCAAATAATCATCATAAATCAGAAAATAATGAAAACCCATGGAAGCAAAATTCATGGGAAATGAAAAAGAAAAAAAGCAAACCTGGATCAAGAGAAAGGGCTTGACTTTTTTGGGATATGGTTGGAATGAGAAGGTAAAAGTCCTGAAAAGAAAAAATGAAGAGAGTTCTTGGACGGGCAGAGAATTGGAGAAGTCAAAAGAGCAAAAACCAATGGCAAAGATTGTCTCTTTCAAGAGCCCCAAGAATAAGTTCCATAAGACCAAGGCAAAAGGCAGAGTATGTCGTCGTGTCTCCTGTTGTAGACTTTGTATTTTTACGTTGTAATAATAATAGCTAACATCAGAAATAAACAAAGAATATGCACTAATAATACTGAATGCAAAGAATGGAATGTAAATATAATAAAATGGGATTTGTTGACCTACTTAGGAACAAGTAAACACTGATTTGCAAAAGTGTGTGTGTGTCTGTTAGTGTTAGTTAAAGAGTAAACAATACGTATATATAGGGTATACGGTTAGTGCATAGCAGTTATTGTACGTTTTTGGCTCTGTTTTCTGGAGATTTGGATTTTGTGGGGCTACTACATCAGCATTTCCTTGAATTTGCCAATAGTTCTTAATCAACTCTTTAAAAAGATCAAATCTTTTATATGAATTTGCCAATAGTTCTTAATTATAACCTTCACTAAAGAGATAAGAAGATAAAGAAGAAGAAGAGAAAGAGTCGGCACTTTTCCGGTACGACCTTATTGAGTTATGATAGACGACCTTAATATTATTCTATCACCAATTTACTTGCATAGATGGAGATACAGTATTTTCTTAATCAAAAAGAGATAAGAAGACAAGAAGAAGAAGAGAAAGAGACTGAGGCACTACGACCTTCTAAGTTATCATTTGGAACTTATCATTAGTCACAATCAAGCTACAATTTAGAAATGAAGCAAATGACTAGGTCATAATTATCTAGTCTTCTCATGCCATTGCCGACCACAAATCAAACCATAATCATAAGTTATAGTTCAGCAATATGTTTGATTATTTGATATGATGCTATAATCGTGATTATAAACAGCTCCCAGACATCGAGATGGACCATAGGGCAGGCATGACCCGAGGCTTCAGTTTGGTTATGTGGAGATGAGCAGGAGGTATTTTGTGGAAGACAGAGATAGGGGTTTCCGGCGAATGAACTGTCGTCGAACAACACAAGCTGGCCTCCACTTGGAACTCTACCGGACAGATTATTGTAAGAGAGATCAAGAGTTGTGAGGCTCTTCATGTCCCGGAAGTCAACTGGTATTTGACCTGTAAATTTGTTATGAGATATATTCAGAATGCTTAACAACCCCAAGTTAGACATCTGTTTTGGAATATCTCCTTTAAGGTCATTTCCACTCAAATCGATTGATGTCAACGAAGTGCGGTTAGAAATGGAAGGTGGGATTTCACCGCTGAGATTGTTGGCACTAAAGTTCAGTTTTGAGAGGAACTTCATTTGGAATATTTGTGCAGGAATTTGGCCATTGAATTTGTTCCTGTCAAGCAATAACCTCTCCAAATTATGCAGCATAGCTATTGCTGGAGGTATTTGTCCTGTGATATTATTTCCTGACAATGTTAACAAGGCAATTGCATCTCCAGACATCTTCGTCGGAAGCTCGCCGGAGAAGTTATTCTCGGAAAGCTCCATGACAGTCACCAAAGGCAAATTAAATATCCCAGGAGGGATTATTCCGTCAAAGTGGTTGTTTTGAATTCGGATTTTGTTTAGGGGCTTGCACTCACCAAATTCGTCAGGAAGTGCTCCAGAGAAGGAATTACTCATAAGAATCAAAGTCTTCAACTTCCCCATTTTGCAGAGATCCCGAGGAAGCAGTCCTGTCAGGAGGTTGAACGAAACGTCGATTTCTGTGAGATTGCTACTCCGGCCAAGGTTTTCTGGGAGCTCAAACGTGAAGTTATTTTCCCATATCTGAAAGACTTCCAGGTTTCTCCAACCATCAGCAATGAACCTGGGTATTGGACCCTGCAACTTGTTCTTGAATAGATTCAGTAGTCTAATGTTCTTTAATCCAGAGAAGCTACTTGGTATAACTCCAGAGAGTTCATTGAGGGACAGGTCAAGTTGTGTCAAGCTAACTAGTCCAGAAAGTTTAGGCGGTATAGCACCTGTGAGTCGATTCATCTGAAGGTACAATATACGGAGATGCTTTAAATTGCCAAGGCTGGCAGGAATTTCCCCAGACAGGTTGCAGCTTGCCATGTCCAGAACTACAATCGAGGTTAAAGACCCAAATTCTGGCGGGACACCTCCACTGAACAAGTTGAAGTAGCCAAGGTATATATGTTTAAGCTTCTTCAAGAGAGACAAGCTGGCCGGGATTTTCCCGGAAAGATGATTGCCGTTCAGGCCTAAATACTCTAAATTCTGCAATTCGGAGTATGACTCTGGAATGTTACCTGCAAAATAGTTGCCACCCAGATCAAGATACTTAAGATGTTTCAGGTTCGCAAGCTGTGGAGGTAGTGGTCCTGACAGGTTGTTGTTGTAAACGTCTACTTGAAGTAAAGTGGTGCTAGGATTGATATTGAAGCTACCTAGGAACATATTGGTGGAGATGTTGAGGAGAGTAAGAGAAGTGAGGTTGGCAATTTCTAGAGGAAGCGTGCCACTAAGATTATTGGCAGCGATGGTGAGATTTATGAGCTTGTTCAACAGCCCGATTTCAGGACGAACCACGCCAAATAAAGGCTGAAAAGAAACATTGAGAGAGACCACACGCAGGTCATGATCACAAGTGACTCCAGAGAAGGAGCAGTGAGCCGAAGGAGAGGAGGGGGAAGAGGTGCCAGTCGTATAGTCCAGAGCCATTTGGTCCCATGAAGGAGGATTTAAGCTTCAATAACACATCCAAATCGCTGGATTGCGATGATGAACAAGAACAAGCCATGAAAAGGATGATGAGATGACCGACGACATAAAGGAGATGCAGTTGCAAAATCTTCAACATTTTGTTGCTTGTTATGTTGATGATCACTTCACACTATCGTTTACAGTATTGTTATTTGGTTTTTTTGCTTCTAATTACTTCAATTTTTGTTATACTTTTGTTTGATATTCTTTATGCCCGTGGAATAAAGGTGAATGAGAATCCAAAGGCCTAAAGTATACTGTTGCGTTATACTTTTCAACTTCATGGCATAACTATGCTGTGTTTGATTAGCATCTTCAGTACGCAGAGACGGGACGAGACAGAACAGGACATGACGGAACAGAACAAGAATTGGAGACAGTGAGATGTTTGGTTGCGGTGGACAGAACAGAGATAATTGTCCTCGTCCTGAGTACAGAAATGTGTTTGGTT
>JAOQMR010000007.1:24796816-24806905 GCA_027563865.1 Erythroxylum pelleterianum
TCTTGGGGAAGAAGACTCCCACCGTGCGACAGAGAAGCGTAAGTAGAGGAGTGATGGGCGTGCGAGAGACAGAGGAGAGGAGTAACATGGGCAAGGCTTTCGTTTTTGATCCGGAG
Organism: Erythroxylum pelleterianum; assembly: GCA_027563865.1. Lineage (NCBI taxonomy): Eukaryota > Viridiplantae > Streptophyta > Magnoliopsida > Malpighiales > Erythroxylaceae > Erythroxylum > Erythroxylum pelleterianum. The sequence continues at coordinate 24,796,933 of JAOQMR010000007.1, forward strand.
GGAAGAACCAGTCGGGGACGAAGACGAACAACAGTCGGGGGAGAGCCGGAGTTGGGGAAGAAAACAGACGCTGGAGTCGTGGGAAAATGAGTCCAACGAAGAATGAAGAGGCGGAGGCGGAGGCAGACATACGCCAGTCCTACGGTTTTGAGTTGGACAGAAATTATTGTCTGTCGGTGGCAGATGACAAAATCGGAAGTGACAGTAACCAAACATGTTGGAGTGATAGAATTTTAATGTTCTGTCCATTGTCCCGACGGCCGACGGGACAGTAATCAAATATAGGGTAAAAGTCAGAGAGAATCACATCACACGAGAACAAAAGAGATCGTTTAGACAGTTGGAATTACGTTCGTTATGTTATATGTAGACGATTGGAACCTCGTTCTGATTAAAGAATCGGGTACTGTACTGTGCAAAATACAATAAAATAGAACACAACGATATTGGGCTTAAAGTTATATGATAATGGGCTCTTCTCTAGTTGAGCCTGCATTTGTTAATGTCAATAAGTCAGACTAAAAATGCACTGGACTCATTAATTTCATAAACTAAACACTTAACGGAGTAATATTCAAACGTAAGTAACTCTTACTATTGGCAGACTAGCGGGGAAGAGTAGTTCTTCTTCGGCGACAAGACAAAGAGACTCTTCTTGTAATTCTTGAACTTGTTCGGACGCCGGCCCAATTGATGGCGGTAAGCGTGACCTGAATCAAATACATTTCTGTTTTTTTTTTTGGTTTCAAATCTATAATTAATCGATAGTGATGCGTGTGATGTTTGGTGTTTGGTTGTTGTAGGATTCTTCGGGCACCACCTTGATGGATCTGATTACGGCGGATCCCGGTTCAACTCAGCCCGGATCGACGGCGACTCCATCTCCTACTACGAGTACTAGCACTACTCCGTCGCAGCAGTCGGTTTTGGGAGGGAAGTCGTCGTCGTTCGGAGAGAAGAAGTCCAAAAGAGGGATGACATTTACTCAGATCCAAAACGACACTATTTCTGCGGCTAAGGCTGCCCTCAATCCTGTAAGGACTAACATCATCACCATGCCTCAGAAGCAGAACAAGAAGGTTGGGGTCCCTTTTTATTTCCCTTTTGCTATATCTTTTAGTAAGCATTTTCCTTATACATTCGCTTGTTTCTCTGTTGTAAACGTACTTAATTTCAAATTCTTTGGTTTCTTTAGCCGGTTTCTTACTCTCAACTTGCAAGGAGCATCCACGAACTAGCTGCTACCTCCGATCAGGTCTTTCTTACTGCTTCCACTTTTCTAAACCTGCAAATTTTTTTGAACTGACTGGAATAATGATTTTGTTTTTTTAAAAATGTTTTGTGGAACAGAAAAGCTCTCAGAAGCAATTGATACATCATGTGTTTCCCAAACTTGCGGTGTACAATTCGGTTGACCCCTCTTTGGCCCCATCCCTTCTCATGGTATGTTCTGTTTCTGCTCTCCTTCCCGTTTATATCTTAACAGCTTCATCTCGCTTACCTTTCCTTTTGCTTTTCTCTTTGGTTCTCCAAGAACAAGTAAATTAATATTTATGTTCTGCTATAAATTAGACAGGTTAGATTTGGGAACTTATGTTCCAAATTCTTGTTTGAAAATGTCTCAAGACAAATTTTTTTTTCCTTAGACTTATGTACTAGTTCATATGTTCCCCCTGTTATTTCACAGCTTAGTCAGCAATGTGAAGATCGGACTATTCTGCGCTATGTTTATTATTATTTGGCCAGAATCTTATCAGACACTGGTGCTCAAGGTTTAAGTCCAGGTGGTGGAATTCCCACTCCTAACTGGGATGTCCTGGCTGACATTGATGCTGTTGGAGGGGTGACAAGAGCTGATGTTGTACCACGTATAGTAGACCAACTATTTCAGGAGGCTTCAAATGACGAGATTGAATGTAAAGTGTTCTTTTTCATTCTTGTTTCCATTTGTTTGAATATTTAGTACCAGCTGCCTATTATCTTGGGCGTCCCTTATAGGTGCTGTTATTCAATATCCATATGAAGAAATCGTTTGATTGATTTCTGATTTTTCCCATGTTTGATGAGGTTGTAAATATAGCTACTTGTGTTTTAATTGGTGATCTGTTATTTTTAGTAAGCTTGCTGCCTCAGATTAGACCCTTTCTGGTTCCCGAATTAGTTCCTTTCATCTTGCAACTTTTGGCTGCTCCTGGCATTTTTGTATATTGGCACTGCATGTAGTTTGTTTCTCTCATATTGTTCATGTAACTTGTAAGGATCTTATGGTGGTTTGTGACTGAATTGTCTTTTATCCTGAAGTCCATCCACGGAGATTGCAAGCTTTGAAGGCTCTTACTTATGCTCCTTCAAACAGCACTGATATTATATCAAGATTGTATGAGATCATATTTGGCATTCTTGATAAGGTATTGCTATCAACCTTGTAGAATAATACTGCATTTCCTTTGTTCTTTCCGTCCTTCTTAGAGTGTAATACTTTATTCCTCTTGGATCTCCCCCATTTTGACTAAATGGTGATTATTGGACCGAATATCAAGTGGCTTTGTGATCTTTTATCAGATAGGCTCCCAGATGGAAATATTTACTTCTTTTTTTCTTTAAATTTTCATCTCCTTCATGATTTCTTTTATTGCTTTCAGTATATGTATGTGGTTTTCCATCGAAATTGTTGCTTTAGAGTACTATGGTCTCTAAGTTTCTTTCTGTCGGCAGATGTAGAATGTCAGTCTCTGGTCCCTCTGAATCTCAGGATATTTATCCACTTTCATCTGATACACTGCAGTTGATTACTTTAAATGGTGAAATTGAAAATTGATGCAAAGTTGTTAATATTTTGATTTACACTCTTAACTGTAATTTTGAAAGTCATCAATTTCCATCTAATAATTACCATTTCATTTTATTATTTATTGAATCTCAGCAATTTGTTTGGTTGGTTTATTGCACAGAACATTTGATTCTCTATCCGGTTTTCATGAAGATCTTTGCAACTTGTCATTTTTCATTACATAATTTGATTATGTTTGAAATTATTCCATAGAATACATATTGATTGACAGGTTGCTGATGCCCCACAAAAGCGAAAGAAAGGCATGTTTGGGACAAAAGGTGGTGATAAGGAGGTAAACTTTCCATTATATGGTTATGAGAATGGAACCTTCACCCCTGTTGTGCTGTGTCATAAGTATATCTGCAAGTACGAAGATTATCTGTGACCTTTCTTGTGTTTAATACCAGTTGCTATTGAACAATACTTCCAATATGCCTATGCTTATATTATGACCAATTGGAAGTATATAGTAAAGTGTGCTTTGCTATCCCCACAATAACCCTATCCAAACATTTGTCTTATTCAAACTTGAGGACGTCCATTTTGGAATTTCTGTTTCTAAAGCGAGAGGGTGTCTCTACGTGGCTGTATTGATTTCTTTTATTTGATAATAGAATTAACATTTCTTTCAACCCCCTTGGGATTGTTTTGAGAAAGTCAACTCATACTTTCTTTCAATGTTGTCAATTGTCCCTCAATTTACTGGCAGATTTTTTTTCTTTTGTGTTATTTATATCTAATAAATGTTTAAATTCCTCTCTGCCTCTGTGAAAGCATAATTGATATTGCTTGTATTGCAATTATGGGTAAAATGGTCTTTTATTCTGTTTTGTGCTTTATTTATCCAAATAAAATTCATTTTTCAGTCTATCATCCGGGGTAACCTCCAATATGTTGCACTAAGTGCATTGAGAAGACTTCCTCTTGATCCTGGAAATCCTGCATTTCTTCATCGTGCTGTACAAGGGTAAGTTCTTAAGACAGCTCCATTAATTTGTCTGAGTTTTGCCGATTGGTGTTAACTTTTGTTTAGATATCTCTTGGAGTTTGCAAACTCTCACGTTATAAACTGTGATAAGGATGTGTGGTTGCATGTTGGGAATGAATAAGGCCGCCACTTACAAACTTTTGAGTTTTGCAATTGTTAAGCTGATAATATGGTTTGGACTAGGACTGGAATAAATTCGGGGAAAGTATGCAAAATTGTCTTAGTAGGTGTAAAATGATTCCTAAAGAAATAATGTCCAACAATGAGTGTCTGAATATTTGTAATATAAGATCAATGAGAACATCTTATTATGAGGGTGGCACCAGGAGGAACATTAAGTGAAGCGAACTCTGTCATTTACAAGAGACAAAAAAGAGTTTGAGTCAGTAAACAGTGACTTGGATTGAGCAAAGAAGTTTACATTCTGAACATCTCATCTCACTGATAAGCAGATGGGACAGAACTCTTTAAATTTTCACTGGATGTGCGAGATAGATTGCTTTCAAGATGTGTAAATTTTATGATGAGAAAGGATTAATGCATCAGACTCTGACGAGTTAGGAACAAAGTTTAGAAAGTTTTAGAAACTTAGTCTGTGTTGTTATTCATTGTAATGTCTAATACAGAAATGCCATATTGGTGCCAGTGCTTTAGGTACATTAAGAGGACAGATAAAGTACCCTGTCTTAGGCATTTCTTTTTGCATGGCAGCAAGGACCAGTTGTGTTTGATGCGTGCTGGGTTCTATGATTCATGATTCATAACTTGTGACGTTTAAATTTTGTTCTTCATTATCTTCTTCTTTTTTTATTCTTGTGTCTCATAAACTATGAACTGCATATTGTCATGGATGTTTCTGTTACTTATGCCAAATTGAGGCGGATTCATAATCTTTTTGAAGGGTCTCATTTACCGATCCTGTTGCTGTGAGGCATGCTTTAGAAATTCTTGCAGAGTTGGCAACCAAAGACCCCTATGCAGTTGCAATGGCATTGAGTGAGTCATCCATAATTTGACACAATAGTGTTTTATTGCATGTGACATTAACAAACTCCATGTTCTAATAGTGATCTCCAAACTAAATTTGGCCGTTCTGATTAATTTCTCTTCTACCTTTCTGCAGCGAAGCTTGTGATCCCTGGAGGTAGCATTCTTGATCTTTCTTGTTCTTTACTCTCTCTCTCTCTCTCTTGTCTCTAGAGGTACCTTTTCAATAATAATCAATTATTCTCATGTTAACTGCAGAGCAAGATCCATTGAAGTCAAGTTAAATTGGTGGCTATTGGTGTATGATAAATTAATATCTTAAAATGTTACAAAGATTTTGAGCATCTGACTTCCCTTGTTTGTTTAATCTACAAGAAAGTACATTGAAGTTTAAAGTTTGCAAATAAAGCTCTACTATGACTATTGATTAGATGAGCGAACTTCACATGCAATTTACGGCCAATTTTGAAACCTCTTTTTAACTTGGTTTAGGTCCAGCTTAGTCAGTTTTAGCATTTACAAACTGTAGATAACAGAATGTATAGTTCTCAGGTCAAGATAATGTAGTAGACAATTTAAGTAAAGTTTATTATACTTTGTTTTTGAACAGTATTGGATCATCAAGTTGGCTAAAATAATACTGGATACGTGTCTGTTTAATTTATGAGATTAATTTGGTATTTATGGATTGACTCAACAACTTTTTACATTTTTTAATCTTTAGACCAGAAAAAGTTCTTGGGATAAAACATAACTCCATTTTGAGGATGGATTACTGACTATTAAAAAAGACCAAGTTCGTGAACCAAAACAAAATCATTTTGTGTAGTGATTCACACTGCAAAGATTTGAGCTAGAAGGCATGATAATATAGCCAATTATGTGAAAAGTTGTACTAAAGTAAGGCAGAAATGTAAATGAGATGAACAGAGAAGATCAATGTATGTGATGCACAAGAAAAGAAAAAAATCTGTACATCTATCTCTGTTTATGATTTGTTCTGATGCTTTAAGAGAGGTTTAGTTGTGATATGCCTTTTAGATTACTAACTCCTAGTTACTGCTGTTATCCATCAGGGGCTCTGCAGGATGTTCTCCATTTGCATGATGTTCTTGCTAGAGTTTCACTGGCAAGGTTATGCTACTCAATATCTAGAGCCCGTGCACTGGATGGTGAATTCTTGTTTTCTACCCTTTAAATTCAGATATGCCTGCCAATAGACATATATATATATATATATTGTGTATATCTATATATATCTATATATTTATATAGACGTTATTTTTTATACTTGGGACACATGCTAAATGTACAACTTTATTGATTCTTCTTGATATCGATGACTGCAGCGAGACCTGACATTAAGTCTCAGTTCAATTCTGTCCTCTATCAACTCCTTTTAGATCCTAGCGAAAGAGTCTGTTTTGAAGCAATTTTATGTGTGCTGGGGAAACCTGATAATATTGAGAGGTACTTTTTCAGACTATCTTATGCAATTTTCTCACTCCTTAATGTTCTCACTGCTTTGTGATATTGTTTTTAATAGTTCTTAATAATTCTTTAACGGATGTTTACCCATGTTATTGCATATTATAGGACTGAAGAGCGGGCTGCTGGTTGGTACCGTTTAACTAGGGAGATTCTGAAATTGCCTGAAGCTCCATCCGTTGTGTCTAAGGGATCAAGTGTTGACTCCAATGATTTGTCAAAGGCTTCGAAAGAAAAATCTCAAAAGACAAGGAGACCGCAGCCTTTAATTAAGCTTGTAATGAGAAGGTTGATCTAGCTTCTTTCCTTATGTGAACCATCCTCCATCTCTCTTACTTTTTCTCTTATCCTTCTCCTTCAGCTATTATCTTTCAAGGCATCAAATCTGCATTGATGCAAATGCTTTGATCATTTTGAGTTTCTGATGTGTCAGTTACTGTTTATTTCAGGTTGGAGAGTTCATTTCGCAGTTTCTCTAGGCCAGTACTCCATGCGGCTGCAAGAGTAGTACTGGAGATGGGAAGAAGTAGGGCTGCTGCATTTGCTTTAGGCTTACAAGATATTGACGGAGTGGATGTGAATTCTTTCTCTGAGAATATTGATTCACAAGATCAAGATTTTAATGAAAACCCGTATGCTGATGGTAACTAGATCTATTTCTTTCCTTCCACGATTTTTATATAATGATCTTTCCTGATCTTTTGATATTATTCCACAGATAATATACTGTAATCAAAACTGTTTGTACTATTTCAAGGTTTTGTAGATCACTAATGTGGAGCTTTATCTGACATAAATTGTTATAAAAATAGTCTTCATAATTTTGCTTGTTCCAATGTTTCTGCTATGCATCAAAGAACTCACTGCTGTAGATAATAGTGCCTTGAAGACATCACGAAAGGACATATAATTTTGGCACAAGCACCCTAATTGAACCTTTTAGTGTCTATTTGTTCTCAAAAGATGGTTATTGTCTGAGCCATGAGAGGGATCTAACTCTGAAAGTCAATATCTTTTTCTCTATAATTAGTTCCTAGGATATTGCATCATTCCTTTCTTGTATGCTCACATACAAGTGAATCAAAAGCCCGACTTCATCAGTTGGCTGATTTCAATTTATTATTCGGATGTCATTAATTCTTCCTTTGCTCACAAGTAAATTAGTTTGGACATTTCTCTTGTTGGATTTCTAGTAAGTATACCTTCATTTTTTGCTCAGTTAATAGTAATCAGCTATTCTCAACAACGAACTCAAGTGTGCTTCCCTAAGGTTAAAACTTCCAATTTCTAATTTGAGTCTAGTTGCTTGCTGGTTTTAGTATTTCTCCAGTTGTAACTCGTCTGTCACAATCTTATGCTTTGCTTCAGTTAATAAGCTGTCTTCTTTTGAAATCCAATATTTTTTTATTAATCAATTTGGGATTGATAATGTGAGGTATACGATCCCTTCCGTTATGATTTGACTCTTAAACGACTAGTGGTCTATGTGTGTGAGGCGTTATCTGATTGGTTTTCTTCCTTCTGCACTTTTGTCTCTTACTCCACAGGTGCCAAGAAGGCTTCTGCTCTATCTAGCGCAACTAGTGGGAAGGATACAATTGCAAGTTTGTTAGCTTCACTAATGGAAGTTGTAAGGACAACGGTAGCCTGTGAATGTGTCTATGTTCGAGCAATGGTGATTAAGGCATTGATATGGATGCAAAGTCCTCACGAATCATTTGACGAACTAGAATCAATTATTGCATCAGAGCTGTCTGATCCAGCGTGGCCAGCGCCACTGCTAAATGATATTCTACTCACTTTGCATGCTCGTTTTAAGGTATGTAATTCATTTTTTACCTTGCCTGCTCAATTTGAATATTAAGCTCAGAGTTTTCTCACTTATTATGTAATTGTTTACACGTAAATGCATATGCTCAAAAACTTTATGCACATTTTGAAAATGATTTGCATTGACATTAATATATTTACATGCATGTCTACACATGTTAATAATGGATGGGATTTTGTATATATATTATATTTTTTCTTCTTGTTGCATGGCACCGTTCAGCAGTTAGTCCTGCATCCTTTTTGGAGGATTCTGCATTAGTATTGGCATAGTGTAATATTCTTTTGGATCTGTGGATTGTACACACAATGTGCTTTTAATTATTTAAAAATACTTACTTATGCTCTGCACTAAGTTTTTACATTCATATTTTGTGTAAATATAGATTGAAAGAATCTGATCAGTTTGTCTGTCATGATCCTATGTCAGTTAGACTTAATATATTGGTTTGTCAGGCAACTCCTGATATGGCCGTCACTTTGCTTGAAATTGCAAGGATCTTTGCTACAAAAGTGCCGGGGAAGATAGATGCTGATGTGCTACAACTGCTCTGGAAAGTAGGCTTTTGCTCTCTTTTTTTTTGGAAAATAAATAGGCTTTTGCTTAGTGCTCAATATTCTCAAGATTTTATGTTTGATTATCTATTTTTAGTTATCCTTGTTTTGACATATATTTGTTTCCATCCTCAATTTACGTTTTCTCTCAAGGTTTACAAAAGTGGCTTCAAATTTAAAACTAATCTTGATTGTTTGGTCTTTGAGAGTTTTGCTAGTATGATTAGAAAGTCAGATTCTATAAGCATATGCAGCTATGACAATTAACTGGTAATTCCTTCTCTAGACGTGCCTTGTTGGAGCTGGTCCTGGTGGAAAGCACACTGCACTGGAAGCGGTTACTATAGTTCTTGACCTACCACCTCCGCAGCCCTGGTCAATGTCTGGACTAACGTCAGTAGATCGGGTATCTGCGTCTGATCCTAAAGCAGCTCTGGCATTGCAGAAGTTAGTACAAGCAGCAGTAAGCAACCCTTCCAGCCTCACAATCTTGAAATTATTGTTTAATTCGTATTAACATAACATCTGAATTTTGTCTCCTTAACATTAACCCACAGGTTTGGTTCCTTGGTGAAAATGCAAATTATGCTGCATCGGAATATGCTTGGGAGTCAGCAACCCCTCCTGGTACTGCCTTGATGATGCTAGATACAGATAAAATGGTTGCTGCAGCCAGCTCTCGTAATCCTACTCTAGCTGGTGCATTGACCAGACTCCAGAGATGTGCTTTTAGTGGCAGCTGGGAGGTATGAATATGTCTCATGGTTATTCATTCTGAACTGTACACCCACTGATTGTGTCATGATGACTTGTATGTTTGACAAAATTTGTACATGCACACAATAGAATACTGTGTATACATTGACTGGCACAGAATTCTTTAAATAGCAAGAAAGTTCCTGGTTACTTTTGCTTGAGCAATAGTTGGTTATGCTTTTTAGCTGGTATTAGTTAATATGGATGCAACATTAACTTATATCATATGAAAGCTTTGTTGACTGTGATTTGGGTTTGTAAAGCATAAAACGAAACTGATGGTGAGGCTTGAATTTCATGTATGTTGACTAATCCTTGATCAATAATGAGTTGAATTGCTTTCCTAGAGCTCTATTAAGAACCAAAATGCATAGATGTTAGTGTCCCTATTTATGGATCTAGTTATGGGTCGATGTGATGTAGGTGAGGAAGGTGTTTGAGTGTTTTGGCTAAGGGTTACCTTTTTGCTGCCACGGGTCATTAACAAATTCGGCTCAAGTGAGGGAGCCTTAAACCTCTTGAGACTAAGTGCTCAA
>JAOQMR010000007.1:24827315-24861514 GCA_027563865.1 Erythroxylum pelleterianum
ATAATAATAATAATAATAACATAATTCAAAATTGTAAAATAAATATTGCAACAATTATCAAATAATTAATGAATTACATCTACTATTCTTATTATACTATAGGGGCATTTACGTCATTAACACTATTTTATGTTCTGTCCTAGGCTACCAAACATATTTTTGTACTCAGACGAAGACAATTATCTCTGTTCTGTCCACCGCAACCAAATATCTCACTGTCTTTAATTCTTGTTCTGTTCTGTCCCGTCCTGCCCAGTCATGTCTCGTCCCTGTCTGCTGAAGACGCTAACCAAACGTTGCGTTGACGATGATATTGCAATACTATATTAATATTATCCAACGACCTCATATCTAGTGTTTTTTGGAGTTTGAAACTTGGAAGAGGTGACCAATTAGCATTTTCTTTCTAATTAATTAGGCCTCTCTATGCAGCTGTTACTGCAAATTTTCATTTTATTTTATTGCTATATATATATATATATATATATATATATATATATATACCAGCTGCTTGATAGTCAACATCTTTTGACAAACTCACATTTTTAGGCCAAAAAATTACTAAAAAGTTCAGTTCTTATAGCATTACTAGTTATGTTAACATAAAATTAAAATATCAACAGTTGAAAGCGAACAACATATATAAACCAATGGCTTGCAAATTCAGGTGATATAGGGAATTGTGTGTGTTTGTGTGTATATATATATATAATAGAAGTAACTGAAATGAACATTCATTCATTATTATGAACGTCTGTGAAAAACAAGCACCGCAGTTCTCTGCTGATAGATAAACTAAAAGGGGTAGATTGATAAAATGGATGTTTCAAGTCAGGAAGCCAGGAATTATATGTTAATCAATATGTGGTGCAAGTTTGGAGATCAATTCGTTAATGCTAGTTTTGGTTTAAAATACATGCATTTATATACTATATTGTGCTACAGGAAAACTGTCGCGTAGCAACGGAAACTTGGCAACGGATATGCAACCGTTAGAAATTAGCGACGGAAAACATATTTTCATCGGTATAGTTGACAAATTTAGCGACGGTAAGAATATCCGTCGCTACATATGGAGGAAAATATTCGTGGCAAAAGTGGCGATGGAAATATACTGATGGTTTAGTTACCGTTGGAAATTTTCGACGGAATTTTGATATCGGTTTTATCGTGAAAAATAAAATATTTGGCGGCGGAAATATATTCCTTTGGTAATGTTGTCAGTAAAAACGTCGTCTTCTCGAAGGTTAGTGTTTGTAACAAAACGACGTATTTGATTGGAAAAAAATGACATCGTTTTATTTGTGCAGGGAGAAGTTTTGTTGCACGTACCAAAACGACGTCGTTTGAAACAAAGATGACGCCGTATATTAAAATCCAAACAACGTCGTTTAAGCACGTGAAGGATGCTTTGATGTTAACTAAAACGACGTCGCTTGGTGTTAAAACAAACGACGTCGTCTTGGTTAACCATCGATTTGGATATTTAACTTAACCAAAACGACGTCGATTCGTTTAAAACCAAGCGACGCCATTTTGGTTAACTTAAGAACGTTATTTAAGTTAATCAAAACGACGTCGTTTGATTTAAAACCATACGACGTCGTTTTGGATAACTTAAGAACGTTATTTAAGTTAACCAAAACGACGTCGTTTGATTTAAAACCATACGATGTCGTTTTGGATAACTTAAGAACGCTATTTAAGTTAACTAAAACGGCGTCGTTTGGTTTAAAACCAAACGATGTCATTTTGTTAAGTTAAAAATGCAGCTCACGCCCCCTCCCCGGACCTGCCGCACGACCTTCCTCTCCTTTTTCCTCCTTCGAATGTCGCTCCCGCCCTTCGTCATCGTCTGTCGTCCGCCCTCCATTGAGCTGCTGCATCTCCGGCATTACAAGTCGTCTTCTCCGACAATTAACATCAAGGTATGGCCGTCTTCCGACCTCATTTATTGTTGATGTTGTCTTATCCGTGGATGAATTTTTTCGAAATTATGGAGCTAGTTATTAAGATGGGTCATTTGGTTTTGGTTGTTATTGTTTGATGGTGTGCTGTGTAAACTACCGGAAATGATGGCAAATAATGAAAAAATACTGGAAATGATTGCAAGTTGGGCATGTTGGATCTATATGCACCAATTTGAGAGGAGTGTTGGCATGAGCTGTCACTTGCAAGATTAAAGAGGGAATCGATCAATTAAAGTCAGAATTATAGCAACATTTTTATTGATTTGTACTTTCTAAATATAAATCATATGAACTGCTATCAGCTATGTATTTATAATATCACCTCTGTACAAAAATACATACGAAATAAGAGATTTGATATCAGGATTTTAATATGAAACATCAGGAAGCTATTATTAAGTCAGTCCCTTATCGGTACATTCCAGTTGTCAGTAATCAAGGAACCACTGATCGTAAAGTCGTTGACGGCTTCTACAGAAGTTGAAGGGGAGAAGCAAACTACAGATTGATGCTACGTTGGACCAGCATTTCGCTTAAATTTCTCAAAAGCTCCCCTGCTACTTTTGATTCTGCTATCTTCGTTTGTTCTAATATATATCCAATGGATTTAAGCATTAACAACTAATTAGTTTAGCATTGCTAATGCTGGATATAACACAAGTTGGTTGAGGTCTTGTTTAAGAAGGTCTTTCATTCATTATACTCTTTTTAAGAGTGGTAGACACTACAACTTCGATACCTTGATGCATTGGAAATGTTAGTGAAGTTATATACAACTTCAACTCGCCATGCATGCATATAGACAATACACAGTCTTTATTTGCTTTGTATACGGACCAATTAAAAGGGGGTAATAAATCATTTAGCATGACTAAATGCAAAAAAATATATAAAAAAAGAAAAAATATATAGTTTGCATTATTTTATTTACGGCAATGAAAAGTGGAAGCATAGCTAAATAAAAGTAGGGATTAGTTATTGCATTCTGGTCTCCTTCCTTCCTTTATGCTTTAGTAACATTTGAGGGAACACGTGCATGAAGTGTTGGTCAAATTGAAGGAACAAAATTAAAGCAAGTGTAAAAAGAAGTGTTATGTTTACGTATAAGTCTGTACATGGAAGATGGAAAGAAGACGGGGGTAGCCGCGTCGACTGACTCGTTGGGATTGGTTCGGACCAACGTCAAGTCAACATGCAGCTACTTTAGCACCATTTACAATGATTATTAACTATTCGGTCATTTCTTACCACATTTTTGTTATTGAAATAGCATTCACCAATCCCTTACATTACATGGTACTGTATATATATAAATATATGTTGAGATTTTAGGAAAGGAAAGTCCCATTCTAAAGTATATATCGGCCATCGAAGAAAGACAAGCACTTGGCATTACCTTTGGTCTAATCATGCTTAACTCGTCTAAATGCCTAACAACCCTATTTTAATATTATCTTATTTTAATTAAGGATGATTTGATGGCTTGGTACGTGTTATTATAAGGTTAAAATATTAAATTACAATGCCAATTTTGCACTCAAACGTAGAAAAGGACTTTGCGACTTTTTAAACGTCCAATTAGATTTTTAATTTAATATTGAATCAGAGTATTAAATTACAAGACATGTTACATATGCTAACCAATGCTACTCTGCTCTTCCCTAATGCCAAATTAATACCATATACGACTAAACTTTCCATATAAGACTAATTGTGGGACTCCAAATTTCTGTCGTAAGCCTTATCTTATCATGCTCTTTAATTATGTCCTATTTTCGTCTGTGCTGTCTATTTCCCGTCCAATGTAAATGTAGCAGACGTTCATGTAATGCTTTTGCCTTTTCTTTATTCTCTTGTGAATTGAGAAAATGAATAGTATACGTTGCTGGCAGGAAGTTGTGCAGCTCTATCTTATCTTCTGGGTTCATAGCATTATATGGGCTAAGAAAAAGTTTTGAAATTGATATATAGTATAGCATATGGGCACCATAAAATTTAATTATATATGAACCCGAAAGTCAAAACAAGTCGATCGGTAACTTGGCCATCCACCTTCAAATTATGCAGCTAGCATTAATTGAAATTAGGTATATATGTCACAATTTCCAATTACTAGAGAGGAAGAAGTGAAGAAAACAAAGGAACGAGGTTGGTGGATCCTTCACTCTTTCCTTAAACATCATCATCACATGGACATGGATCTCGGTGACCCTCAATTCCTTACCGAATTAGATTGCTTGTACTAAATATTAAGTACGAAACTCGATCGGTGACCCTCAATTCCTTACCGAATTAGATTGCTTGTACATAATTATTTAATTTAATCCAATAGAAGATAACTAAATTTTCAAACTTGACTCGACACAATTAATGGAAGTGAAGTGGATTTCCTTAATTAATTCTTATCGTATTTTTTTAATCAATATGCTACTTAAACTAATTGTGCCAGCCATCTATATCGCAGTTGTCTCCATTATACCTATAGAGGCTTAAAACCTTCCACACTTGACGATGATATTGCAATACTATATTAATATTATCATATCTAGTGTTTTTTGGAGTTTGAAACTTGGAAGAAGTGACCAATTAGCATTTTCTTTCTAATTAATTAGGCCCCTCTATGCAGATGTTACTGCAAATTTTCATTTTATTTTATTGCTATATATATATATATATACCAGCTGCTTGATAGTCAACATCTTTTGACAAACTCACATTTTTAGGCAAAAAATTTACTAAAAAGTTCAGTTCTTATACCATTACTAGTTTTTTTTAACATAAAATTAAAATATCAACAATTGAAAGCGAACAACATAAACCCAAGGTCATTCCTAACGTTTTATAGGTCCTGGGCGAAATTATAAAAAAAACTCCAATAAATTGACAATATACAAACATGTAAACTTTAAAAGAATATTTTTGTTATTAAAATTTAATATTCATTTATAAGTTTACACGCTCAACAAAATATTAAATGATCGTAACATCAACTAATAATATCTTGCAAATATTATTTTGTCAAGCAACTAGATAAAGGTCTAAATTATTGAATCAAATATTTTTAGTAACTTTTGAATTTAATTAACATTACTGATTTTTTAATAAAAATTTTCTTTTATAAGAATTAACATAATGGTAAATGTAGTAATCTAGTGCTACCAACCTATTTATCAAAAACCTATCAAACACATCCAATTATTTACGATCTTATTTAATTATCAAATAAATTTTATTATTATTTAATTATCACAACATGTTTAATAGAATTATACAAATTTTTATAATAAATGAAATCGTTTATGTAGTCTTAAAATTGAGTAACTTAATATTTGATTTAATCATATTATAACTAAACTTATGTGAATCTCTACAAGAACGCAAATCCAATAATTATTACATGTGGCAAAGTATAATGAAATTTACAATTACAAAAATTAAATTATTTATTAATGTTTAATTATATTTTTATGAATAATAAGTAATTTCAAAATAAAAAAGGAGAAACACAAAAAAACACAATATCATTTAATATTATGTTTTGATTTCAAATTCTAATATAATGCCCACGTTAATGACAAATTACAAATTAATTATAATATGTTCAAATATTTAATAAGTTAAAAGTAAATAAAAAATTAAAAACTTTACCTTTAAATAACCGCTCAGAATTAAGAAGACTTAACCGTAAAATTTTTTTACCACCAATTTTTGAATTGAAATATCTTAGATTCATATGCTAGTGAAAATTAAAAAAAAAAGTAGAGTGTAAGAAATACACTCAAATACTCCAATGGTATTTATAAATATAATAATTTAAAGTTGTATAGCTAAAAAGAAAGCTATTTATTGTCTAAGATTAAAAGTTAATGCTAACTTTCTCGGTATTATAGCTAATAAAGGAAGTTATTTATTAGTTAACATTAACTTTTTCTTCTTTGAAAATCAAGAATTTACTATCCTTTTAAATAATAGATGCTTCTAAAAGGTATTGAAGATGGGCCCTAGTGAGAGTAGTAGGGCACCTGCCCTGGATAAACCAATGGCTTGCAAATTTAGGTAATACAGGGAACTGTGTAGATGTATATATATACATATAATAGAAGTAACTGAAATGAACTTTCATTCATTATTATGAACGTCTGTGAACGAGCACCGCAGTTGTCTGCTGATAGATAAATTAAAATGGATGTTTCAACTCAGGAATATGTTAATCAATATGTGGTGCAAGTTTGGACATCAATTCGTTAATGCTAGTTTTGGTTTATGATACGTGCATTTATATAATATATTGTGTAGCTAATTAATTAACTTGTCAAACTTGGAAATTTGATAGAGCGAGAGTAAGATTGAAGATCTAACCAGTCCATACCTAGTTTATCATATTATTACAATGTTTTAACTAACGTACAAGTCGTTTCACTAAAAGGAGGACACGGCTATTTCAGGAGGAGCACAACGTATTGAAGACGCACAAAACCCTGAAGGTCTTTTATGGTGTGAATAATTGGTGTATCTGAATCCTCTCTCTCTCTCTCTCTCTCTATCTATATATATATATATATATATATATATATATATAAATGTGTATATTATGAATGGATCAACATGGCCATGTTTTGGGGCTGGAATATGTATACAGGTATTGCTACAGGGGAGGGGACAATGTCAAATTTACGTACCATACGTGGAATTTGCATGTGTATACAAATATCCTGTCCTTGGGCTCTCTTTGGGCTTATTAGTTCAGGTAATCAGTGCATTTTTAACGCTAATTAATATTTGCCGCATGATTGACAAGTAAAGAATTTGATTTCTGCGGATTAAATTTAATTAGTGTAAATAACGATCCTCATCGTGAACACGAAGATGAGCTGAAGTTAGGGATGACAATTAGGCCCAATCTCGAGCCCACTTAGCCCGGATTGACTGAACCTCAGGCTCGGCCTCCCTCCAAAAAGGGTCTCATGCCGACCTCAGCCTCAGGTTGCCTAGGGCAGGCTAGGTTCTAAGTTTGATATTTATATGCAACAAAACATCATTTTAACATTTTAAACTAAACAAAAACTAACTTGGCTTGACCAATTGTCATCCTTAGCTAAAGTAGATGCATGAATTATTCGAGATTTGTGTCATAAAAGATAAGGAGATAGAAAATTACTTTCTCCTTATCTTTCATGACACAAACCTCGAATAATCCATGCGTCTACTTTATTATAATACTTTACAGTATATCTTAGAGTTTGTTTCATAAAAGATAAAAGGCAGAAAATGCATAGACATTGTGGAAAGCTCTTTGATTTTCATTCTTTAGAAATTACCCTTTTTGTGTAACGACTCATACCATTAATTATCCTTGGTAGTTATTACTGTTATAAATAGTAATAAAAATAAATATTTCTTTATTTATTAATATAATTATCATTAATAATCAACAAATAATAA
Source organism: Erythroxylum pelleterianum (assembly GCA_027563865.1). Lineage (NCBI taxonomy): Eukaryota > Viridiplantae > Streptophyta > Magnoliopsida > Malpighiales > Erythroxylaceae > Erythroxylum > Erythroxylum pelleterianum. The sequence goes on from JAOQMR010000007.1 coordinate 24,834,728, forward strand.
CCATATAATGACTAAGTCTTTCTTTCAAAAAGTGGTTGTTGACACAAGTAGTAAATGATAAGCGTGAAGCATGGAATTTGGTAATTTTAAAACAATGGATGACCATGACCTTAGGCTAGCATCCGAATGAATTTTACTAGTAAACGATGAGTCGACTTTGAAAACTCTTTCTATATCTTGTTCTTGTGGAATTATAAGAAAAGGTCGGCTGCTAGTCGAGTGGGATGTTGTTAATTTCAATTCATGTGACTGACTTTTGTCCCAATAATTATTTCTAAACCATATTATAGGCTATCATGGGGGTCCGGTCCACAGAATTTGTCTAAGAATTGCACTTTATACTATACAAATGAATGTTTATATGGACCCTTGGAATATGTGTTGGAATGTTTATATTTTCCATATGGACCCTTGCAATATGTGTTGGATTGTAATAGGGTGAATGGGTGGCTATCGAAATGAGTTTGCTTGAATTTGTCATGCCGCGTAGTAAGTAAAAAGCACGTACGTCATGACTTTGAAACTCTTGCTATTTATATATATATATAATATGTTTTGTTTGAATATAAGAAAAAAAAAGAAGAGGATATATATATATATATATGGTTGGGACGGCAATGCCAGGCCCAGGCTCAAGTTCGGGTCCATTCATCCGTAGCCCATCTACAGGCGTTAGTCTCCCATGCAAATGTAAAAGATCTACGTAGAGACTTAAACCTAGCATGAATCCCATATATAAGGTACTATTTCGCTATGATACAGGTACGACATCACAACCCTAATTTTCTCTACTAGTTACAGCCAAAACCCTCACAGAAATATTAACTTGAGCGTCGAAGGGGCCTCCCGGGAATTAACCCCCGGCACGTCTTTATCTATTTTGCAGGTATTTCATAGCCAGAATCGTACAGAACCATGAATCCAAACAACGACGTTCCACTTCAGCAGAATCCGGCTGAACCATTTGGCGCCCACCGTGGGACCCGGCGTCAGGGCACCACGTCCAGAACCACACAGATTAGTCAGGCGGCAGCAGCCAATCCTGATATAGCCGCGTCACGGCACTTGCGATGCAACAAATGGGTTTGTAATTACCCGTCACCCTTCTGCCACCGCATCAGGAATCTCATACTCAATCTTCGAATCCGCTTGATCAACCACAGCTTCACAACCAAGATCAGGAAGAACAGAGTGTAGCCTTGGAGGACAACGTTGAGGTCGCTTTGCACCTTAATTCCCAGCGCCCCCTGGACGCAAATCCTTCTACACCACAACACACCTCCCTCACCCAAAAATAGATAGAGGAAGCGGCTGATCTATTGATTCGCCAAATCTTGCAGTCTCGGCCGGAACAACAGCAGGCCCCCGCTCGGCAGATTAGCGTGATGGCCGATCGCTATTATGCTGGAGCCTTAGAAAAACTCGTGGACGATCGACTCAATCTGGCCATGAATTCCCACCAGGGCCGAACGCTCCCTCAGTATAGCTCCCCTTTCATTCCAGAGATCTTGGATAGCCTTCCTGCAGTTGGTACCAAAATACTGACGCCTGAAAAGTATACTGGAAAGACCGATCCCTTAGATTATTTGCAACACTTTCAGTCGATGATGAACCTACATTGCGTTCCAGATGTAATTCAGTGTAAGGCGTTCTGCACTGCCTTTCAAGAAGGAGCTCGACGATGGTTGAATAGTCTACCCCCGAGTTGCATAGCTTGCTTTGAGGATTTAAGAGGTTGTTCCTCAACCAGTTTGCTACTAGTAAACGGCCTCAAAAGACCGCTTTGGAGGTGATGCAATTGACCTAGGGGCGGAGCGAAAGTTTGCGGGAGTTCATCACTAGGTTTAACAATGAAGCCGTTGAAGTTCCCGATCTTACCTGCTCGTCCATGTTGGCCGCCCTTATGAGTAAAACGAGAGATGAGGAGTTTAAGAAATCATTGGCCCTCGACCAACCCAGATTTGTACAGGAGATAAAGAATCGAGATGATGAATATATTCAGCTGGAGGAAGTGTTGAAAAACACAAAGCGTAGATTAGACGACCGCGAGCCGAGCGGCGGAGTTGAAGATTCCCATAAACGGCAAAAGAACCACTCTTTCATTTTGCCTTTCTCCTTCTCCTTTTCCTTCCCCTTGCCTTTATCTGAAGAGCAGGGTGGTTGGTCGATAACCCGAACGATTCTTTTTCTCTTAAGAGGTGGCTCCTCCTCTTCCTCCTCCTTTTCAGCTTCCTCCTCTACGACCACTAGGCCCTCACCTGTCGACCGGGCTATCATTGCTGGTTGTTCGGGGACGACTGCTGGAACGAGCATTGCGGACGACTCGAAAACAATGGGCAGAGCAACATTCTGCTCGGGAACAGCAGGTTGAGCAACGCTCGCGCTGACCTCCCTCTTTTTGCCTTGCTCTTTTGTCCTTGAGGGCTTAGCAGCTTTGCGCCGCCCCTAGTGGAGCTGGAGGACCCACCGAAATCATCAACTCTGGCCATGGCTGCGCAAACATAAGAAACATGTTAGAAACTGAAACCAACACTTATTAAGTTCAGCAAATAGCTCAACCACGAGGAGTCAATCGGAGGAAGCAGTTTCTTCTCCTAGCCCGTCAATTCGGGGCGGGGGATTGATATTAAGCGAACTGGCCGAGGCCCCACCGTGATATCCCCGAATGAGGCGATCGAAATCGTATCGACCAAGCGCCTTAATGCGACCGACCACCTCCCATTCTTCTCTACTAAGGACCAGACTTGAGAGGTCATTCCATCGTTCGGCTAGGGGATATCTCCACGACCTGGATTCAAAAGCAGATCTTGGGGGCCTCACAAAAAAGTACTTCGTCTTCCAGGATTGAACTTTTGAGGCTGTCCCAGCCGGTCGATAGCGCGCATCCCTATATTGAAGATGAGGAACCCCGACCCCGGCACTAGAACTTTGGTTCATCCTTAAAAAGTGGCGAAAGATACCGACCGAAGGGGGACAACCGAATTGATGGCACAACAAGATCAAGCCGTTAATGAATCTCCACCCATTCGGAGAAATTTGGCTAGGCCTCAGTTGGTAGGTGACGCACACCTTGTCAATGATCGGGCCATATGAAAGCTTCATGCCGTCGATCGAGAAGAAGCCGTCGGAAACAGCGAAATATCCTCCCGGATTGCTGTGGATTTGCTCGTTCTCGGAAGCCAGCCTAGGTCTCCAGGACAAAGGGATACTGTTCTTAACAACTAACCGCTTCAACTCCCCTGCAGTCATCGTTGATTTGTCTTCTGGCAGTTTATCGACGATTTGCCCATCCTTCCGGGCAGTCGCGCCAACTTCTTCAGCCCCCTCTGCCTCAGGCGCCTCATTCCCACCAGCCACTGGCGCCTCCACCATTTCCGCCGTTATCCCCAGTGGTCCAGCAATCCGTGAAGCCCTCTCGGCGATTTCCTCCCTAGGACTGATTTCCCCCTTAGGACTGGTTGACGACATGATTACAAAAAGAAAATTTATGGGTTGAAGGGAGGAAAAAAGACGTACCTAGTTAGTAGTCGAGGTTTGGGATTTGAACGGCGGCGGAAAGAAAACTCTGATGATTGCAAACAAAGAGATGAGAACACAGAGAATAGAAGCGGGAAAAGCAAATATACAGAACGAAAGATGGGAAGGCCGCCGATTCTTAGACTTGTAGCATTCGTTGAACGGGAGTGCTAACCGATGCTGGACACGTGGCTAACCGAAGCGGCGTGACAGTCGAAAGGTTGCGCGTGACAACATGTGACAGCGCATGACAGCTACGCGACAGTTAGACAGATACATCATCTCAAATTTTAAAACGGCGTCTGGAAGATACGAATTGTCAAGAAATAATTAGACCTAATGTTGCGACTAACCGAAGATAACCGATCGATCGCCCAGTCCTAGCACAAGTCGCCCGACCGGTCTTATGTCTTAGTGGGAGCTGTTACACAAAGGATAACAATCTTCGACCGATCGACCTTATAGTGAGTCGTCATACAAACGAGCCGCGTAATGTACTCCTTCGACCCTTCTCTTCGATCAGAGTCGAGGAGTAGGGGGCTTATGGTTGGGTCGGCTGTGCCAGGCCCAGGCCCAGGTCTGGGTCCATTCATCCGCAGCCCATATACAGGCGTTAGTCTCCCATGCAAACGTAAAAGATCTACGTAAAGACCTAAACCTAGCATGAATCCCATATATAAGGTACTATTTCTCCATGATATAGGTACAACATCACAACCCTAATTTTCTCTACTTGTTACAGTCAAAACCCTCACAGAAATATTGACTTGAGCGTCAGAGGGACCTCCCGGGAATTAACCCCCGGCGCGCCTTTATCTGTTTTGCAGGTATTCCGTAGCCAGAATCGTACAGAACCATGGATCCAAACAACGACGTTCCACTTCAGCAGAATCCGGCTGAACCAATATACATTGATAGTTTTCAATGGTTTGAAGTAAATTGAAAATATCCAGCAGCCACCAATAAAATAAATAATTCATTCGTGTTGTCTATGCAATAAACTTATACATAATTTGTCTACTTCTTAATTTCTTATAAAATATTTAGATAAGAAATGTGAATATATTTTCCATAAAATTGACCAATATCTTTCAAATTTCGAGTTTTGATTTTCGGAATAAAATATAAGATGTAGACAGATGCCCTTTTGCCTTAAATGACAATAAAATCAAGTAGGACCAAATTAAGGTATTTTGGGGTTATAAATAATCGGCACTTAAAGAAGAAGAAGAAGAAGAATATGTGGAAGCTCAACACAGGAGGAGATGCAGAGGATGAATGGCTAAGTACAACCAACCATCATATTGGAAGACAGCACTGGGAGTTCGATCCTGATGCTGGAACTCCTTCTGAACATGCTCTCATCCAAACTCTTCGGGAAGAGTTTAAGAAAAACCGTTTTAATATTAGACAGAGTTCCGACCTCCTCGTTAGGTTGCAGGTGATGAGACTTGCTCGTTTGTCTACTTAATTTTGTTGTTCCATCATCCATGCATGTAACTATACTATATATCTGCTCTCCTGTGCTGCTTCGGTTTCTTACATATCAAGCTGCTTCACCAGTTGATCATCACTTATCTATCTTTTTCATCTTCTTAATTAATTACTCATCTCTCTTATATATATAACACCCTTAGTTAGTTCTAGTTTTACTAGCTAGCAGATAATACTGGAAATTTTGATATGACTTTCCCTTTCTTCTTCAGTTCAGTTCCTGTTTTGTTTTCATTTTCCTTTTTATTTCTTTCAAACATCACGAGTGATGGTATTAATGATTTGGAAAGGAGAGCTTGTTAAAGCAACAGCTGGTCCGATTTTTACTTACTATTTATGGAAGGCAATTGATATAATATCACACAAACAAAATCATATATATTATATATATATTCCTTTCATAGAAATTGATGGTTCATGCTATTAAGTAGCCAATAAAAAATTGTATTTAGTTAATTATTAAACTTTGTTACTAAGTGGGTAAAGTTTTTTTAAATATTAATAAAAGTTTTCAAACGAAAATTTAAATTAAGTTGAATTGTCAAAAATATAATTTTCAAATTACAAGAGATACACTAAAATTCAGCATTGGGACAAATCAGCCTACTCTTTGTTGACTTGTGAGTACTGCTTGTACTCTATTTGTCCAAAATGTTAGGCCGCAAATCTAGACTATTTAATTGGTCGGATAGCTTTAAAACCATCAATCAATCGCGCAAACGCACACATGGAAATGAACACACACACGTTGCATATATGCATACCTGGGAATGAACACACACACGTTGCATATATGATAGATAAGCCACGAAGGACCACCCGAGTATGAAGGAGGAATCATTTTCGGCTTGGACTGGGACCTATCAATATATGCATACATGGAAATGATTAGTTTGGATTTGGACAATAATATAGCTAATAATTAAGATGTAGTATTTGTTGATAATTAACATCAACTTATGACAGACATCGTCGTCTTCATGTTTGATGCAGCTTAGGAAGGAGAACCCATGCACTCCAATTCCCCCCGCAGTAAAAGTGAAGGAGACGGAGCCCATAAGTGAGGAAGCTGTGAGGATTACTTTAACAAGAGCTATTAGCTTCTTTTCTTCTCTTCAGGCCTACGACGGCCACTGGCCTGCCGAGTCCGCAGGACCATTGTTCTTCATTCCTCCGATGGTAATTAGTTCATATTTGTATGTAATTTGTATATACGTACAAGTTCTAATTATGAATGTGTAAACAGGTGATCGCATTGTACGTGACTGGGGCTATTGATACGGTCTTATCACCAGAACATCAGAAAGAAGTCATACGCTATATATACAATCATCAAGTACGGTGTAATTCATAACCGTTTATAGAAAGTGTTGGTTTATAATGTTATGTGCTGCTAACTTGTCTTTTGGATGTAAATTTTTTTCTGAGAAAGAACGAAGATGGTGGGTGGGGATTTCACGTAGAGGGTCACAGCACAATGTTCGGTTCAGCGCTTAACTACGTCAGCTTGAGGTTGCTTGGGGAGGGACCAGAAGACGGAGAGGACATGGCTGTCGCCAAAGGAAGAGGTTGGATACTGCAACACGGTGGCCTTCTAGCCATTCCTTTTTGGGGCAAGCTACTGACTTCTGTAAGATTTGTTCATCACTCTTTTAACACATTTACATTTATGCTTTGTGTTCCGCAAAAAATGAACGATCGGAGCTTTGAGACATGGTCAGATACTTGGACTTTATGAGTGGTCAGGCTGCAACCCCGTGCCTCCAGAGTTCTGGCTTCTGCCTCAATCCTTCCCTATTCATCCAGGTTATTAACTTAATTTCCGAGACATGCTATAAGATCGATTTTTCAGTTTCATAATTTTTTTTCCGCATGTTTATCGAGTTCAGGCAATATGTTATGCTATGCTCGCTTGGTTTACATGCCAATCTCATATCTGTATGGGAAGAGGTTTGTTTATCCAATCAATGGATTGATTAGAAGTCTAAGAGTGGAGCTTTACAACGAATCCTACGATCGCATTAACTGGACCAAAGCCCGTAACATAGTTGCAAAAGTGAGTTGAATCTATATATGGCGTGGCGTGGCGTAGCTGTTTGGTCTGTAATTAAACTTCCTTTTTTGCAGGAGGATGTTTACTTTCCTCATCCTCTCATACAAAACGTGACGTGGGATTTGCTTTATCACGTGGGAGAGCCTCTTATGAGACGATGGCCCTTCTCTATGCTGAGGGAGAAGGCGCTAAGAGTTGCAATGCAACATGTACATTATGAAGATGAGAATAGCAGATACCTTTGCATTGGGTGCTTGGAAAAGGTAAAAGACGTTGGTTAATGGTTAGGATCACTTGTCTATTTCGATGATATTGATGAGAAGTCTTTGAATTCTGTATTCCAGTTTCTGTGTGTTATTGCCTGTTGGGTGGAAGATCCGAATTCGGAGGCATACAAACGCCATTTGGCTAGGCTCCCAGATTACTTCTGGCTTGCTGAGGATGGTCTCAAGATTCAGGTCACTACAAACTCTTCCACTCGCACTTGCAGTTGATTAACACATGACGATTTCATTCGCCAAAACAATAAAGTAAATTGATGAAGGTAAATTGGGGGTTGAGCAGACTTTTGGAAGTCAAATGTGGGAAACAAGCTTCGCTGCACGAGCAATCATGTCAAGTAACCTATGTGAAGAGTATGGATCAACACTACGCAAAGCATACAAGTTTATAAAAGCTTCACAGGTTAAGCAACATATATGCAATTCCTTCCAATTCGAGTTTTCTTTACCATTACACTTGAACTGACGTGATTAACTGAATCTCTAAGGTTCGAGAGAATCCATCAGGCGACTTCAAAGCTATGTATCGACATTTCTCAAAGGGTGGATGGACATTCTCGACACGAGACCATAGTTGGGTAGCTTCCGATACAACGGCGGAGGGACTCAAGGTGAAACAAACTAACAGCCACCATCATAGAGTAGACAGTTCATCGTTTCCATGAATGCAGATCTTCAGATATATCTCATTTTTACAGTGTTCGCTCTTGTTCTCGCAAATTTCGCCACTTGTCGGGGAGAAGATGAAAACTGAGCATTTGTACGATGCCGTCAATGTCATTCTTTCCCTCCAGGTAACCAATATTGAAATATAGTTAGATGCTTCAACACTGTATCTCTTTATTCTATAGCTTAAGTTGTTTGCAGAGCGGAAATGGTGGGTTTCCGGCATGGGAGCAGCGACGAGCATTCCGTTGGGTGGAGGTAGCTAGCTTTTTCTACACACACTTCACATCTTTCCAAATGCATTTCAAAGTAATGGACCTAAAAGCACACAAGTTTCTGCATGACTACATTTTTTGTCAAACATGTTTCAGAAATTCAATCCAACCGAATTCTTTGAAGACGCATTAATTGAGCGAGAGTAAGACTACTAAGCCTCAAAGACTTGGACGCTATGGTAAGAGGCTTTTAACTCTTCGTTTGGTCGCAACGTACAGGTACGTCGAGTGCACTTCATCGGTGATCCAAGCTCTTACGCTGTTCAGGAAATTGCACCCCAAACACCGAAGAGAAGAAGTAGACAGGGCCATTGCTAAAGGAGCAGAATACATTGAAGAAACCCAAAATCCTGACGGCTCATGGTAAACCCAATATCCCATCCACTTGCAAAGTATTAGAAAGTTTGGGGCTTTGACTTGAGAGTACAGGTATGGTTGCTGGGGAATTTGCTACACCTACGGGACATGGTTCGGAGTGGAAGGACTTGCAGCTTGCGGTAGAAACTATGGGAACAGTCCAAGCATACGTAAAGCTTGTAAATTCTTGGTTTCCAAGCAGCTACCTTGCGGTGGATGGGGAGAGAGCTACCTTTCCTCCCAAAACAAGGTGCGCAAACAGGCGTATCATTGTGAACCTGCCAAATTCGAATCTTGCATTCCCTGATAACAGATGAAAATGAGAAACCTGATGAAACTTGTATTCTCTTCAGGTGTACACAAATCTTGCTGGGAATCGAGCAAATCTAGTCCAGACTGCTTGGGCAGTGTTAGCCCTCATTAATGGTGGACAGGTTAGTTTTTTTTCCTAATTTTTGAACAGCACATTATCAAACCTAGAAATGAGCAAAACTCAATAATTCAATGTAATGTGATCATAAAATGTTTGTGTTGAAATAGGCTAACGTGGATCCAATTCCCATACACCGAGGAATAAGGAACTTGATCAATTCGCAAAGGGATGATGGTGATTACCCTCAACAGGTACTTAATTTAGTAGCTATGATATGAGCATATTTCTATAATCCTGTGCATATAACTAATAATTGTTTACTACAGGAAATTACGGGAGTATTTATGAGGAATTCTACACTACACTACGCCTCCTATCGAAACATCTTCCCCATTTGGGCACTCGGAGAATATCGTCGTAAGGGGTTGTTTGCATAGATATCTAAACATAATCCTCTAGTGGGTACTGGTACAATATTCAAACTTAGGCTCTTGATCACAGTTTCTACCAAATGAGCATTAGAATAAACTGGAGAAGTACTGGTACATGCTTAGACATGGTTATCAGAAATATCAGAATCTCTATTAAATCCCTTTTGAAAATTTTAGAACAGAAAATGCTCAAGCAAGAGTCATGGACATTATCTGCCGAGCAAGACCAGGTTCTTGTTGTAGAAGCTCTCTCAAGTTGTTCTCCACCTCTGCCATCTGTTTTTCCAAGTAATCTTTTGAGGTCTGCTCAATGTAAAACAGGTCAAATTATATGTGCTGAAACAATGTGCAGATTCAAAGATTACCTTTGAAAGCAGAGGAAAAGACCAGGAAAGGGCAGTGGTAGACTAGATACCTAGCTAAGTAGAGACAAGACTAGTAAGTCAAGCTTTTTAAAAGCAAAAATTTTTGGAAACTTGCCATTTAGTCAACATTGCTACATAGCAAAAGCAATGTACAGCTATTTTTTGAACAGTAAAATCCCATAAAGTCACACATCAAGTAATCAACTAACTGATCTTGATGAAGAGTCTTGAGACTGATTCTAACTACGAAATCGATGAACAATTTCATTCAGTAAGTAAAAAATTTCACCATGAATGAAAACCATATTCTTGTTTGCAAATGCCCTTGATCTTTTAAGAAAAAGTTTATGGAACCTGTCATAAGCTTTCCGCAAGCACTTTTCTAAACTAGCAATCATATGCCATAAACATAAAGGTAGAGTAGATGAGGTAAAGTAGGTTTACCAATTTACATGTCGAATTTTATTTTACAAATAGAAAGAAAAACACACAATAGCACTTCTTTAAGATTGGGAATCCACAAAAGAAGGGGGGTTCGCATGAATAGAAAGAGAAGATATACCTGTAGAGATGCTATTGCAGTCTCGCTGTCCTTGAGCTTTTGCTGTTGTTCACTCATTAAAACTGGTTTAGGCTCCAAGACAAACCTGGCCAGCATATGAGGGATGCAGATCATCAGAAATTTATTACAAATACCCAATGAAACATGTTGAAGTTGTAACCTTTCATATTCTGCACTACTCACATTCTTCCTGAAAAAGAAACCAAAAAGATGAACGTCAAAATCCAGAAGACATCGTGGTAAACTATATACGAAAGTAACAGAGGAAAAAGCTGTGGAACATCGCTGGACATACTTGTAGATTTGTATGCATTAGTATCATCAGGAAGCTGATGTAGGTCTTCCAAAGTTAAGTAAGCACGCTTCTTTTCTACCTCCTTGGTTCGCATTTGATTTAGCACTTGCACAAAAAGGAGTCATTGGTATAGTTAGACGGTTAGAGATACTGAGTCTAAATGTTTAAAAACCAAAAAAGTACTCAGTGACAGAAGTTAACTGAACTTGATAAACCAAAAGAAAATGAATCAATTAAGAGCTACAAATTGGTGGAGAAGGAAATCTAAACCTTTTGACATGAACAGAAAATAAATATAACGTGTCCAAGTCTTTACTTTCAATAATCAGCGTCACATGTAGGCTTTATCTTAGCGAACAATATAGCATTATACCAAGTTGAGGTCTTTCTTAGATAGCGAAAGCTCGCATCTTGTCTACTACTGCTAAAAGGAGAGAGATGGGCAGACATGAAGAAGGGTTGCACAGTTCAGTTGGAAGAAAACCCAAATTTGAATCAATCCAACCAGAATAGGGCGAGTTATATCATTGAACTCAGTGCATATACACAAAAGCGGAAGGCATTTTACCTGCTTCAATTTGCCAGTCGTCTCAAGAAGCTAAAATTAGAAATCAAATGCGAAAGAGAAACAACAAGTTTAAGTGATGAAATGTTTATGGTAATACAGAATCCCACAGTTCCGTTAGCTTCGTCGGCCATTAGATGCGGTGAAGACAAGAGGCTGAAGTGAACACTCCCAAGTAGTAACATATTATTTATTTAATTATTAGAAACGAGTTCAACTTTTCTGTTCTTATTTTTAATTGATCTTATAAAATACTAATAATCTTTATTATCTTCTTGCATTAATTTGTGCCAATCCTGATTCCTGAACGAAGAATTTTGAATAATGCCTTAAATGCTCCAACTTCTAACCAATAGCAGTAAATATGAAATGAAGAGGTGGAGCCAAAAATGTGTAGACGAGAAGAGAACAAGTAAATAAATAGTAGTTTTAGGTCATAAGTCAATGCCAGAAATCTATCAGATTCAGATTAAATTAATTCAAATTTCGGACCAAGATTACATTTTTTGATAATTAGACTAATGGTTGCTACTAATAGACTAATGGTAGGTGATTTCATGCAGTAAAAAGGAGATTAGGAGGTTAATAGTCGAAAACAAAAAGGGAGAGAAAGGGAAAGACATGTCCCACAAGAAGGGGCGTTTTTGGCGGCTGGTCAGATTTGTTCCAATCTCCTCGTCCTCCAATTATTCCTTTCTTTCTCTCTCCTCCTTTTAATCAAACACTCTTTTTCCTTTTGTTTTTCTTTTGGGTTCGTATCGTGGTAAGCAAAAGTCGTAAACTTTCTCCATGCCCAGATCAGATCCCAGTCATTTCTCTTGTTTCTTTGCTTATGGGATAATGTGATGCCTTGAATCCAGAGTTGTTGGTTTGAGGTCTAAATTCATGGGGGTTTGTTTCAGCATTGAAGACCACCATCTCGTTCAAGAACAGCAGCACTTGCCTTCCAAGTCTTATCAAGGTAACTGATTCTTTTTTCTTTTTTCTTTTTGGGTCTTTGTCTTGTAATCTTTGTTCATATTGATTCAATGCCGTCCAATTCTTTTTTTTTTCTTTTGTTCTTTTAATTCTGATATCATAGCAAACAATGGCGCATTTTGCTTAGAGCTGGATTTGTTGCAAGCTCTATGTTTGGCTTATTGGCATACGAGACCTGACCAAACTTTTCAACGACCAATGACTCGTAATTTTTCAGTGTTGGCTTATTACGTTGTTAAGTTGCCATCACTAGATTTGAACACCCAGGAAAGCAAAGATCTAGGATTTTTATGAAAGTGCCTTTAGATGCCAGTGCAATACTCTTATTTTTCTGTTTTTATTACAATCCTAGTTTAAAGAAGGGACCTTGCTAATCTCAAATTGAATAGAGTTGGGAGAGCAATGAGAGGAAGTATTCGACATTTGAGAGAATGAATTTAGTTTATTGACATTTTTTGTGGGTAATGTAAATGAAGTACTATGCTAATGTATGTATAATCTCAGTGTACCATTTATCTTATATTAATGTTTGATTAGCACATGCTCAGTGCCTTAAGCGCATGTTCAGTGCCTTAACCTCTAACTCTATTTTGAAGCACGACATGACTCTGATCAGTCCCCTAGTAAAACAAATAGGCCAGAGTTGGAGATCAAAAGCATGAGTTCTCTATCAGCCAGGAATGTTACAGATCTCCGTCAAAATCCTGGATACGGCAATGTTGATATTTTTACATACGAGGAGATGATATTGGCTACAAAACATTTCCGACCAGATTATATTCTTGGTGAGGGTGGTTTTGGAGTTGTTTATAAGGGAATCATAGATGCAAGCGTAAGGCAGGGATATGAAGCCACTGATGTTGCCATTAAGGAACTTAATCCTGATGGGTTACAAGGTGACCGAGAATGGCTGGTATATGTCTCTTCATGCTTCCTTATTTATCCTTTTCTCTGTTATACTGTATTTGGAATAACTTTTACTCGACTTGTTCTGGTAAATGAATAAATTTTCTTCGCTTAACGTAATCAATAGCATAGATACCGTACAGCAATTTTTAGAAAACAATTGACATGATGTATTTGTGGGATGATTGTTATAGAAGCCGTTGAAATTTTGTATCATGTCCCCCAAATTGTCCTAACAAGCAAATGAAGTGAAATGGGATATATCTCAGTGAGTAGTGGTGGATGTAATTCTGTCCTTGAATATGGAGATTACTAATAACATGCTTCCTCATATTCTCATATTCCAGTTGAGGAAAACCTGAATGGTTGCTAATTGGAGTTGATTGAATGCATAGGCCTCGTCTGTCTCATAGTAATTATTTTCCTTTAATGTTTGCTGCATATTATTTGTGATATTAAACAAAAGCATGCTAACTTGTGTTTAGAATGTTAAATTTGAAGAGAACACTCATTCTTCTGTTGCTTTCATTCACTGTATCAGTGTTCATCTTGCAGGCAGAAGTGAACTATTTAGGTCAACTGAGTCACTTAAATCTTGTGAAACTCATTGGGTATTGCTGTGAAGATGACCACAGGCTTTTAGTCTATGAATACATGGCCAGTGGGAGCCTTGAAAAACATCTTTTCCGAAGTAAGTTGCTATACTTTGAAGGAAAGGTCTAATTAGGAATTGCTTTTAATTAACACGGGAATCGTCCAAGTCTTCTGAATCTTATTGAGAATTGATTTGCACTTTTGCTTGGTGACCTGGTTATTCTGGTGTCATGAGTATACTTTTCTAGGCATCATTGATCATTTCATCTAAGAAGTCTCTCCATGATTGAATGGGTATTCAACAATTGTGTGTTACAAAGGAAGAAGATTACAATTCTTATTCTTCCTATTTGTTGTGATTTTTAGGAGTGGGTTGTAATTTGACTTGGCCAAAAAGAATGAAGATTGCTTTAGATGCAGCAAAAGGACTTGCTTATCTTCATGGATTAGAACGATCAATCATATACCGTGATTTCAAGACATCAAACATCTTATTGGATGCGGTCAGTTGTGATTTTTTTTTCGTTCAAAAGAACTATATTTAACTAAGAAGCACGGACACGGACACGGACACGGACACGGACACGGACACGGACACGGACACAGGACACGAACACGGGGACACACCAACTTCTAAAATTTGATGGACACAGACACAACATATATATATATTATAAAATTTAAAATTAAGAAAAAAAATTCAGAATTCATAATATGATATATATTGATTGATGTATTTCAAGACTTCCAACATTTTGATAGTTCATACATATTTGATACTTTATAAGCCCCTCCCAAAAAATATGGAGCATATATTCTATGGAGCATATATTCCATTAAGCAATGTCCGAGCGGTCTCCAGACGTATCCGAGCTGTGTCCACCGTGTGTCAATGGGTGTCCGACACGCGGACACGGCTTCATTTTGCCGTGTCCGTGCTACATAGATATTTAATTGTTACTCTTAATGATTATTGGTTTCGGCATTCCTTGTAAATCGGATATTTCCTTAGAGGCTATTTCTGCTTTTTAAAACAAAAATATATGGTCAAATCAAGTATGAACTTGCAGAAATTTCTTTTTGCATTGTGCAAGAAGTCATGTTGAGTCAAAAGCTTGGATTTGCAAAAGCTTATGAAATTGAAGAGAATGACTTCAATTTTTTCGATTAGTTTCTTTGCTTAAGCTGTAGTAACAACTTGCAGGATTTTAATGCAAAGCTTTCAGACTTTGGCCTGGCAAAAGAAGGGCCAATGGGAGACCAGACTCATGTGTCCACACGTGTGATGGGAACATACGGATATGCTGCTCCTGAGTATGTAATGACTGGTTAGTATGTTGGAATATTTTTATTTATTTGGGCAGTAAAAATTTTACACAATTTTGCTACTTGAAACAGATAGATCAGTTATTAAATTTATGGCTTGTTCTCTCTTTATATGAAAATGATTTTCCATTTAAATGTCCAAATGAGCTATCAAGTCTATCACCTTTCTCTAGGAATAAGCAAGAAAGTTCCATAGAAAAAAACCCTGAAAAAAGATCCATTATGACAGTTTGGATTCAACTATTATTAGTAACAATTTTAGTTTCTTACTCTATTTCATTGATTCCAACCAGGGCATTTGACAGCTCGAAGTGATATATATGGTTTTGGAGTGGTACTGCTCGAGTTACTTCTTGGAAGGAAAGCTTTGGACAAGAGCAGACCTAGCCGTGAACACAACCTTGTTGAGTGGGCACGGCCACTCCTGAACAACAACAAGAAGATTCTCAGGATCTTAGATCCAAGAATGGATGGCCAGTACTCTGTCAAGGTTGCAATGAAAGTAGCCACTTTGGCATACCAATGCCTCAGCCAGAACCCAAAAGGGAGACCCCTCATGAATCAGGTGGTTGAATTACTTGAGAGTGTTCAGTCAAAGGAAGAAGAGGTAATGTTTCAGAGTTCTGGGGGAGCTGTGACCCTGTACGAAGATCCAAGGCACTCCTCACACGCCCAATCGGAGAGAAAAAGTCCAATTAGAAGTAATCATAGAGAACCACGAAGCAGCAAACCTAATAATGGAAGAAGTAACAGTGAGCCACCACCTGAGGCAACCCCTTTGTAGCTCTTCTCCTGAAACTGCAATGCATGGTGGAATGAGAAATAAGCATCTGTCCTGAATTGACATCTGATAGATGGAGATGGAAACCGGAACTCAAGAAGTATGCCAACTGAACTATCGTCTAAACATGCTTATTAACTACCTTCATTTCTTAGTAGGATATGGCGAATTTAAAAAAGTTAACAAACACAAATATGCCATTGAATTGAAGGTACTTCTCTTCCTTATGATGAGCAGCGAATATGCTGGGTTTGCACGCAGTCAGGTATGTTTTGCTGCTTTTTGTTTGGAAAAACAATGGAAGAGTGTACATCCTGTTGAAGTTTGTATGAGCTGTAGCCAATTTTTCGATGGAATATATAAGCATTTCCTGTGATCTTAAGTAGTACATTACTTGACTGATTTCCACTCTGTTGAAAACCTTGATCTTGGGGAAGATGTAAATTAGCCTCCTCTGTTTATAACAACTCACATGGTTCCAGATGGGAAATATTACTGCAGATGGGTGAACTTTTATTATGGATCTTATTGCACTGTCAGAACTTATTTCTTTCATTCCCTTTTCACTGTTACTGATTAGTCACCATATTCCTCTGAGCAGTTGCATGGTAACAATTGATACACGGTTAAGTTTACATGCCTGTTATTTTGTGCATTTGTGCTTATCATGGCCTTATGAATCAGTTCTCATTGTAGTTTTCAGATGCGCAGGTCATAAAAAGACAGCCATACTTTCACCGTTTTCAAAAGGCAATCAGAATAATTAAGACAAATTTATGCTTCTTAACATTTAATTGCAATTTCATTCAAACAAGCACTTTGGACGAAGTTGCCTTTTATACTGTCTGATATCACTAGCATGGAAGTACAACAGTTGATCTTGCACCAGCTTTGTCTTGCAGAAAATAGACTTCTAGGCCAGAGACTCTCCCTTGCTTAAATCCAAATTTAAGAGGTATTTCATATCAGGGACCCTACAGAAAAAAAAAACCCCTCATCTAATTAAAATGTGTTCTTTGCGAGTCTCGACAAGCATTTTCTGAAAATCCAAAATGGTACAGTATTTACCCCAGAGATGGTGCAATTTGATGGCAAGTTGAGTGACCAATCTCCTTTCCGCAGTGTTAGAAAATTCCATGTTGACAGCCTGCTGCATTGCAGACAACACCTCTCTCCTTGCTTTTGCTGAAAGAACAAGATAATCTGGTCCATGGACTGTGCTCAAGTCCACCACCTAGAAGGAGAAAAGATTACAATGAATCTCATATTGCTTCTATCTCTGTCTTAATAACACGGGTTCCAGTGAAGCAAAATCAAACCAATCATCATTAAAGCAAACTTCCATTCCGAAATCTCCCATGACATTGGACGACAATGAAGTTCAGGAATAGGGAAGTAAGAATTCCCAACCATTTATTAGCTACGCAATCAAGGGCAACAAAAGTTTAAAGTGCTGACTTACCTGTTGCAACCAAGGAATGATAGAGTTCACAAATCGTTGTTCTAAGAAGAATGACGCCAAAGTGCTAAGAACATCGCTCATTGTCGTATGGGATAAACTGTCCAATACAGGACCCGTTCTATCAAGAAGTTCAATTAGAATAAGTTCATTTCGAGAACAGAGCGCTTCCACATATGCAGAATCTATGTCCCCTTTGCATAAAAAGCCTTCAACATGTTGCCGTAACCAGTTCTTACTCTCTGAACCATTTTGTCTGACATTGGGACTTGAAAGTGGTGTTAACATGGAATCCATGTTTCTCATCTGACCAACGCTCTGCGAACCCTGTCCGGAAGTCTTCTGAATGTCCTTACATACTGCATTCCTACCTGTTCTTATGCCAGTATTTTTTGAAATCTCCGACCCTTGCTTGGCAGAATTACTGAGTCTACTTTTACTAAATATCTTTTCCTCCCAAATATCATTATTCTTTGCAGAAGGCATAGGATGATGTCTGTTCTGAATGTGTAAAGAGGGGCGAGGAGTGCAGGTAGAAAGCCTGGGAGAAGAAACACTTTGGTTCTGCTTCATTATTTTGGAGATTGCTGACTCAGAATGTCGTCCCCCAAGTACAAGAGTATGACCAATTCTATCAACTTCATATTCTAAACCTAACATCTTAGACTGTAACATAGTCAAGCTATCCATGATGCCAGTTGAGAAGACCTGGAGAAGTAAGTATCATTGAAACTTCAAACATTGAGCAGATAAGAAACCTATAACAACAAGAGGGACGTGTTTGTCCAATATTATGTAAAAGAGCAGTTGCAGAGAATCCATGTATATTGAAAGTATATACCTGTAGTTGTTCCATTAAGGTTGCCTGTTTGTTTTCTATCTCCAAAAGTTGCTTACTGATGTAAGCCATTTCACCGGATAACTGAACACAACACTCACGATAAGGCTGGGAACTGGTGTCTGTAACTGCGGACTCTATGCTTCTGCGATCTTGCATCTTTGCAGTGTACATGTGTTCTTGACTCCCAATCTCTACTGTTGCAAATTTCTGATTTCTGCCCAGTGGTTTCAACAAACAACCCCCGTCAGGTGAGTCATCGTTGGACGGAGTAGCAAACTTGGTCACATAATTGTTAGCAACAAGGTTGGACACAGACGAACACTCCTGCTTGTCATCCATCGAGACATATTCACACCCAGTATCTGGAATGCTTGTAACGTCAGTACCTATGCCTTCCATAGTCTTGGTAACACAGCTACCCTCGGATTCCTCATTTTGAAAATCTGATAAAGGGAAGTTACGAGCTTTTGGAACTGCAATTTCTATATTCCAGTCATCTGCTTTAGCATGCTGAGCATCCATGTAATTTTGAGAGGATTTTTTGACAGACAGCGGACTCCTTATTCTAGCCAATTTTGTGAAACCTGTGTCACGTTTGGCATCCTTCGAAATAGAGTCACCAGTACTGGTAAGGTCACTGTAGTCTCCTCCGCAAAAGTTTTCTGGAGGGAGCATGTGAAAATAATTGACACGAGGAATTAGTACAGTAAGTGATGATGTAAGGAACCAAATTATTCCTTGATACATCAGAGAGAGTATTTGAATCCAACAAGTAGACTAGTAGAAACATAAAGTAACTTGAAAAGATTGAGAAAATTCAAAACCTTTCATAGAGGATCCAGCTTCTGAGGGTTCAGGAGTATCAGGAACTAAAAGACTTTTCCAGCATCGCAAGGCATGGAGTACAGTGTCCCTAACCGGTTTCACCTGTAAGAAAGAAACTCATGAACCACCACAAACTGATGCGGCGCGTAAGAATTGGCAATCAAGAAAGGACCTTGTCGAAACGGCATGATTCAAGAGAACGGACAGAGGAAGCTTTGAAATCATGCAAGCAAGGTCCAGCAAGTTCACCCAATACAAAAGAAGCTGCTTTGCGGGTCGTCCAATCACTGTCCTTAAGAGCTTCTTGAATGGTGGCCATTGCAGCAGATAGAAGGGTGTGTGAAGGGGCACCCCCAGCCTGAGGAAAAAAAGAAAAAATTATGTTTCGTTTTGCATTAAAAAAGAAAAAACGATATTTTCCATTAATGACATGATAGAACCACCATACAATACATACCTGGATAATGCTCCTAATCAAATGAAGAAGGGCCGATTTAGCCAAGAAATGCGGAGTGTTGAGCAATTTAACAGTCCTGGAGAGCATAGGGTGCAAAATATGGACAGGAGGAGGAACAGGGGTAGAATCAATGACCTTGGACAAGCACAAGGCTGCACCGCCCTGAATGTGCTTATTATGTTCTGACAAAGCTTCAAAAAGAGGCTTTAACAAGACAACAAAATGAGCATCTTGACTGTTATTAGTGGCGGCAGAAGCAAAGACGGACATAGTTTGGAGACAGGCGTCCCTGACAAGAGAATCAGGGTCCTTAAGCCTCTTGACTACGGCGGCGACCATCTTGGGGAGGTGAGGGGAAAGGAGAGAGTTGGGGTGAAAGGAGAACAAAGTGGCCATGAGGCGGAGGCATTCTTTGCGAACGGCAATCTTGTGGTCATCGGAGGTGTGGAGGAGAATGCAAGACAAGAAGGAGGGAATGTCAGGAGGGGCGAGGGACTGAGCGATGAGTTGGAGGTCATGGATAGCTAGTTGGCAAGTATCTCGATCAGCAAGCTTGTTGAGGGCAACAACCACCTTGTGTTTGAGTTCAAAATTAGAAGATCGGCCATTGTTAACTTGGGAATGTGGCTTCTTCTTCATCATCATCATAGCGACATGAGATGAGAAAACCCTTCCTTCAACATTCATTCTGAGAGAGAAAGAGAAGGCTTTATTTTGGAATTTCAAATTTTTGTTTCAAGGCAAAGGCGCCTTTCTAAAGAGAGCGCATCGGTTCACGCTCCACTGACTGACTGTCTGTCTTTGTCGTTCTGTTCCCAATAATTATTTTTAAATTACCAAAAATATCTATTTTATTAATTCTTTTAATCTCTTATTATTATTATTATTATTATTATTATTATTATTATTATTATTATTATTATTATTATTTATGTTTGAATACGACTTAAATAAAATGTTTTTGGTTGGCATAAAACCCAAAAAGGA
Organism: Erythroxylum pelleterianum; assembly: GCA_027563865.1. Classification (NCBI taxonomy): domain Eukaryota; kingdom Viridiplantae; phylum Streptophyta; class Magnoliopsida; order Malpighiales; family Erythroxylaceae; genus Erythroxylum; species Erythroxylum pelleterianum. The sequence continues at coordinate 24,855,115 of JAOQMR010000007.1, forward strand.
ATATTGTCTACAGGCATACATATATTTATTAATGGGCTTGAGCCTTGAAGAAGAAGAACTAAGGAAGAGAAAGGACATGAACGTGATATAGGCCCAAAGCCCAAATGGGGAAGATGTCCCGATAAGCTGAATAACTCATCATGCAATTCCTATTGAATACTAAAATTATTTCCTGAAACCAAACAACCGACCATTTGTTTTTTAATCACTTTTTGTATCAAAATTAATTAATATAATCAGTAATTACCTGCTGTGGGAAATCACCATTCTCGAGCTGACTGTTGACGGGACAGATTTGCTATTTCCAAAGTCCTGTATCTGACTAAATCTCAATCATCTATTACAATAAATTGAATGACTAAGATCTTAAAGACACAACATAAAGCAATTTGGGAGCAGATGATGAGGCACTTGGCAGCTCTGTGCAATGGACTCGATCTCTGTCTGCTTGTCCTGAAGCTATAAGCCCAAGCATTGCTCATGATGTATTAGCCACGTGACCCTTCCTCTTGTTCCCTACTTCTTCTTCCAGATATGAATACCCCTTTGACCTTTCCATGGAATTTTGGTATATTAGTTACTTAACAACAACTCGACTACATTCAACAACAATGCCACTCAAACCTTGTTTTGACAGGAATGATAAGTCTCTCCCCAACCACCACAACCGCACTGTTTAGGCAGCACAAACTCCACAGCTTTCCTAATGCTCCATCTCTTCTCGTGCTCCTTCCCTGCCGCCACCAACCCTGTTATCCCAAACCACGTTCCGTATGTGTAGCACATCCCCATGATCCATACCTTTACAACCAAGTTAAATATAAATAATTTACTACTTTTGTGAAAACAAACAAGTTTTTGTTTTGTCAGCCAAACCAAGAACCATCTTCTTCCTGTATGCTTTCAATAAATGCAGCTGCTTTTCTAATGCTCTGCTCTATTTCATCTCTTCGATGCCCTGGATCTAATCTTTTGAACATTGCCAGTGCTTGAATTGCAGCAGATGTACATTCCACGTAACTGTGCATACATAACTGTTACTTACTATAAGCCAGCAGCAGTAAGATACATAACTGTTACTTACTATAGTCAATGATGAAATTCAGTCACTTCCGGGTAGTCAATCACAATGTCTCCAAAGGTTTCAGCAGGGTTGATCACCTACCTGCCAACCATCCACCAAAATCATATTCATGTAAACATTTCTGAACAATTCAAACAAGTAGACTACATTTTAACTTCATTTCCATTAGAGTACCTCCAACCAGCTGTACGATCTTGAGAGCTCATAGGTCACATAACCACCATTGTCATTCTGCAGCATCAACAAAATGATTGCTAATCCCATACTGTTATTTCATCAATAATATTGCTAAAAGCATTATAAAAGACTCTACCTTCCTATCACAGTTAGTTAAAAAAACTATCTCACTTTTGAATTACCTGTAGAGAGAGAATCACATTCACGGCATCATATGGCCGGTTTGCATTTAATGGTTCCCCGACAATCTAAGGGAAAAACAGGAGAAAGCATAAGGAAAACTTTAATTTGATCACCCATTACTTTAAATCCTTCAGCTATGCAGTCTGAAATGGGCCATCCGTGATCTGCAGTTGAGAAAGGCCATGCACCTTTTGAAATATGACGATACCAATAGTTTAGATCTCCAGGACAGTCCTCCAGAACCTTCAAAACAATACGAGTTAGATAGACCATCACATGATAGAGGATTTCCAAAAATGAGAAGCAATGGAGAAAATAACCTGAGAATTTTTTATAAATGAATGTGCTTTCCTTAGAGTAGGACCATGTTCCTCAACAAGATTAGTTGAAATAATAGCTTGAACAGAAAAAGAGGCATCCCATGATTGACTTCCATTATAGCCCTACCAAACAAATGTCAAGGGACAATCGAAATACGTGAAAGGTCAATCAATAAAACATGCAAGACCAAAACCACTAACAAATAAAGACCTCACAACTCATGAATGCTTATTGTTTGGACACTTCTCAAATCAACACTCGTCTTCAATTTCTGAAAACATTCAACCTATTTGTCTGAACTTACACAACAACTATAAAAATGCATCTGAGAGGCAAACCTGCATTTTCATCCCATCTTCAGCAATCCATAGGTAATCATGTAATCTTGGCAGATGCAACTTGAAAGCTTCAGATTTAGGATCTTCCACCCAACAACAGAGCATGTTTAACACCTGCATTAGTCCAGATTATGATAAAAGAAAACAAAAGAACAGCAGAAAGAAAGAGAAAATGCTTCTAATTTACACAATTGTAAAAGCAGCAATCAAGTCATATATCTTCGACAAGGAGGGCAAAACATGAAGAAAGGTAGAACTTTTTCCTGAGAAGGTATCCCACTAGGATGATAAGCATGTCTATGTTCAAATTTAAGTGGAAGCAGTTTCAGATAACAGCTACCAAGACAGGGAGAATTCTAACCTTGTTTACAGGTCCTATGCAAATATAACGTGTATTCTCGTCTTCTTAGTATATGTGTTCCATCACAGTGCGAAGTGCCTTTTCTCTCAGTTTCTTGCCAGGCCACCACATTAAAACAGGTTCCGCAGATAGTATAGATCTTCCAGCAAAAGGAACGTTCATCACCTCAGCAAAGGAAGTATGCAAGAAAGAAAATAGATGATCGACAAAAACAAAGCTAAAACCAACAAAATCCAGTCTCATAAAAACTAAGCATGAAGCTACTTGGTAAGAAAAGCCTGCATCTGGCACATTATACTAGCCAGTACCTTTCAATGCACAACTGAAATACCACATAACCAACCTTTGCACACAAGTTGCGTGCTTCATTCAAGTCTACATCATGGTATGGGACTGTAAATAGTTCATTCCTCAAAGACAAAACTGTTGGTGTGATTGGGCCAACAAACCTCTTTCCATATAAATAAGACATGGTCAGATAGACCATCCGGCAATGACACCACATCCTTCCTGCAGATTGGAGAATCCTGTCATTTCTAATTTGGGTAAAAGATGATGAAATCTGTACAATTTAGGAACTATACAAAAATAAGAAGTGATGGGACTGAATAATACTCTCTTATTCAGCTTCTGTTGTATCTATACTGTATTTATACAAGAGGAATGGAAACTGTACAAACTAACTGATATACAACTGTATTAACTATCAAATTGCTAGCTACAATTAACTGAATAATTAACTAACATTTCAACTAACTAATTATCTTCCACAAAATCTCAAATATTCAGCCAAACAATTGCAGACTGAATGAATCACAGCAGTGAAAAGCACACACCTTTACTCCTCTTTCTACCAATTCAACTCTTCATCACAAAAATGTAAACAGGTTTAACGCAATGGGGTTCTCAACTAGTTCAAACAATCAGATATTCATCCCTAAACCCAAGCTCAAGACAATTAACCAATGATGTTTTCAGGGAATTCAGCTCTTGTAAAGAATTAATCAACAGGTCCCTTTGATTAGCATAGGTTACCATGTTATATGCATCAGAAGTGAATAATTGGAAAGAGTAAATCTAAAAGAACGTATTGAAAAGTAAGATACACCAGGATGGAATGGAAGAATGTACGGAAGAAGCCATATCTCAGGAGGCAGGGGATTATTCCCAGACCACTCGAAGCCTCCAAGTACCTGTGTCCAGCAAATGATATCAATTCTCTTATTAGAAGTATCAAACAAAGGGGCAAAGTTATAGATAGAAAGTACGAATCAAAACAAAAAGATTCAAGTAAAACACTGAACTGAAAGCCACATTTGCCCCCAGGGTGTTATATAAGTAGCACCACCATGATCCAAAATCCAATTACGCCCTCTCTCCATAGCCCCTTCACCACCATTAGCTCCTTCACAAAACCATCTTAAAGTAACGTAGTTCAACACAGTACCAAACATTGTGCTATGGCTTTCAATGTGCAGACCCCAGCCACATAAACAATATTCATGAATATTGCTCAACGCTCGTACTGAAGAAACGATTAAAGTTTCCATTTTCCAGACAAAGAAAAGATCTTTAAATAAAGAAACTGTACTTTGTAACTCAAATTTTAAAGAAGAATAAGCTTCAATCTATAATCATGGATACCTGATGATTGTAGACATTACGACAAATCTCTCGTATATGTTCCTCAGATAAAACGGAATTTAAAGCCCCGGTCACAAACAGCGTAATTACCTGGTTTATGGCAAGGACAAAGGAAAAGAAAAGAACATATTAAATGAAGAAGGCAGAGCCAACCCGTAGGCTTCCCTCCAAACAAATACTTGAAATGAAGAGAGCAATCGATGAGGAAACAAACAATGGGCATAGAAAAGGAAAGACGGTGACAAAGTGATGGAGGTACCAAGCCAGGCATAAGAAACATAGGACCTCCATAATCGCCCGGCCAGTGGCCGTCGTCGGCCTGAACAGTGGAGTAGAAGTTCAAAGCCCTCTTCAGAGTCTGGACGACTGCCTCCTCCGTAACATCTTCTGTATCATTCAGTTTCACTTGGGGTAGCACTTGGATCAAAGGATTCTATCTAGAGAACTACATTGTTGTTGTGAAACCCAACAATCTTTATTAGAACACGGAACCGAAAGTAACAGGAAGAAATGGAAGAGGAAATGAAGAAGCTGAAAGCGCATGAGGAGATCTGAACTGTGCTTCTGACGGAAACGGTCGTCGGAGAAATGGCGACGAGCATTTTCGATCCAGGCGAGCTCTACAGAAGATCCGAGTTGAGGATCAAACTCCCAAACTTGTCTATGTTGGACAATTTCGTCATTTCGAATAAAGTTTGATGACCATTAATTGGATTTTTCGGGTTTTCAATAATTTATTGATTAAGTTATGTAATTTGATCCAAATAAAAATAATAAAATGGTCTAATAAATAATCTAAATTAAAGTTTCGGAAGAAAATGAATCTCAATTAGTGTGAACCAGACTCATATTGAGTTTGTGATGGGAATGTCTGATATGGAAGTTATATATAAAGGTTAAGGTCTCATGTCGTTGCTCATATAATTCGTAAGCATACGATTTCTTTGACTAGTTAAGAGAGCTTACTTATTGAGAAAACTATAGAAAAACCTTAGCTACGGGTCGGTGAACGATTCCCGTGAAGGTTCCGGAAGATTGGAGCTTGTTTTGGACACAAAAACTACTTCGGAAGTTGAGATGGAATCGAAATCAGGTATTCTTCACTTTCTTCATTTTTTTGCCCTTTCATGAACGATCCGGGACACGTAATAAGGTCTATGCTACATGTTAGACGTAGTATCAGAGCATTTATGTGATCGAGTTGCCGAAAAAGAAGGTTTTTTCGATTTTCATTTGTTGGGATTTTCATTAATTTTTGATTTGTTTTTTTTTTCGTACATGATTTCTTGAAAAGTGGTATATAGGCTAACTATGAAAAATGAGTCAAAAAAGGGCCTGAAAGTGCGAAAAAGGGCTCCAAGATCCCCAAAATTTGCTTTCCCCGTCGAAGGACGATTGCACCTTCAGGTGCACGAGCTACAGTAAACACCCTCGGGCAGTTTGGCTAGGGCATGAACCACGTGACACCGCAGGTATGAGGATGCTCTCCCACAGGCAGGGACTGACGAGTGCGTGCGTCGCATGCGCTTGCCATACGTCCCGACATGTGGACGACGCAAATAGGGACACATGTTGCATGCGTCATACAGTACTACTGATGTCAGCACTAGGAAAAAAAGGAATAGAAATCCTATAAGGGTGCCTCGAGTCCTTTTGGGTTAGTTTCCAGGTTGGAAGAATTTTTTAATGATTTTTCAATTTTTCTCGATTTATTATGTCGGTAATTTGATTTTGGAAAAAGGTTTTAAAGCTTTTAAGCTAATTTTGAGTAAATTTTTGTGCGCCGAATAGCACATAAAAGAGACACTTAAGGTTTCGTGTCTCATATGGTAGGGTCGGTATTAAGGAAAACACAATGGTCGCTCTGATTGAGATTTTTTTAAAGATAAAAGTCTCAATTAAAGGTTAAAGACAAAGTTTTCAGTACCAGCATGTGATTATTTGATTGTGCATTAGATTTTTGCATTTATAACTAATTTTTACATACATTATGCCCATATAGAATGTGAGGATAATTTAAGGATGTTTTGTTGGATCGGAAAAAAAAGCATGCCTTATTTGGAGAAACGGTAGATTTCAAAACTTTTTAAGAAATCATTTTGCAGCGCCAAATCAACATGCTAATCCACACATGATATGGTATAAGGATAATAAAACCATGAACAAGATAAAATGAATTACCGACTCCTTCGCTACAGCTTTAAATCCTCGTTGCGCTATCCTCTCCTTCTTCTTGTATCCAACTCCTTTGCCTTTGAGTCTTTTCCTTTAGCAATCTATCTTCTTCCTTGT
>JAOQMR010000007.1:24861614-24875490 GCA_027563865.1 Erythroxylum pelleterianum
AGCCTATCCACAATCACCCATATTGCATCATGCTTCCTACTGGTTCTTGGCAATCCCATCAAGAAATCCATCGAAATCTTCTCCCATTTCCATTCCGGAATCGACAACGGTTGAAGTTTACCGGAAGGTTCTTGGTGCTCAGCCTTGACCTGCTGGCACACTAAGCATTTCTTAACATACTCTGCAACTTCTTTCTTCATCCCTTTCCACCAGAAATGCTCCTTCAAATCTCTATACATTCTCGAACTTCCTGGGTGCATTGCATAAGGCGCATTATGTGCCTCATCCAAAATCTCATCTTTCAATTCTTGCACATCAGGAATACACAGTTTGTTGCCTACCACCAGCAATCCATCTTCCTTTTCCACTACTTCAAAAGGTTTACCATTCTTTATCTCTTTTCTGAGCTTACTCAAGTACCAATCCTGTTCCTGCAATTCCTTTATCTTGTCCTTCAACACTGGCCTCACTCTAAAGTTAGCCAATACACAAGCCGATTCCTCTTGTCTCAATGTCACTCTGAGTTTGGCTAATTCCTTCAACAAAGGAAAATACACTGTCTCCACATGAGCCAGAGTCGATTTCCTACTCAGAGCATCCGCTACCACATTTGCTTTCCCCGGATGATAGTCAATCATCAAATCATAATCCTTTAACAGCTCTAACCATCTTCTTTGTCTCAAACTCAATTCTTTCTGACTCATCAGATACTTCAAACTCTTATGATCAGTAAACATCCTGGTGGTGACTCCATACAGGTAATGCCTCCAAATTTTCAATGCAAAAACTATGGCAGCTAACTCCAAATCATGCGTCGGATAATTCATCTCATGAGGTTTCAATTGTCTCGAGGCATAGGCAATCACCTTATCACCTTGCATCAACACGCAGCCTAATCCCTTTCTCGAGGCATCACTATATACCCTATATCTATCATTACCTGAAGGCAAGGTCAAAATTGGTGCACTCCTCAATCGACCCTTAAGCTCCTTAAAGCTTTTCTGGCATTCCTCTGTCCACTCAAACTTCTGGTTCTTCCTGGTCAACTTGGTAAGTGGAATTGCTATTATAGAAAATCCCTCAACGAACCTCCTGTAATACCCAGCTAAACCCAAGAAACTCCGCACTTCTGCTATATTCTTAGGCCCTTCCCATTTCACAACTGCTGCTATCTTTCTCGGATCCACATGTATTATTCCGCGCTCTGAAATTACATGTCCAAGAAAAGCTACTTCTCTGAACTAGAATTCACATTTATCAAACTTTGCATACAATTCATTCTTCCTCAAAGTCTCCAAAGCAACTGTCAAATGCTCCTCATGCTCCTTATCACTCTTAGAATAAACCAATATATCATCTATAAAGACAATAATAAATTGGTCTAAAAAGGACTTGAAGACTCTATTCATTAAATCCATAAAAGTTGAAGGCACATTCGTCAATCCAAAAGGCATAACCAAAAACTCAAAGTGGCCATACCGCGTTCTAAAAGCAGTCTTCAACACATCGAATCCCTTTATTCTCAATTGATGATAACCTGACCTGAAGTCTATCTTAGAAAACACTCTCGCTCCTTGCAACTGATCAAACAAATCATCGATGCGAGGGAGAGGATATCGATTCTTAATCGTGACATGATTCAGCTTCCGATAGTCCACACACATCCTTAGCAATCCATCCTTCTTCCTTACAAAGAGTACCGAAGCTCCCCATGGCGAAGAGCTCGGTCTAATATAACCCTTCACTAACAGATCTTCTAACTGTTCCTTAAGCTCCTTCAATTCCGCCGGAGTCATTCTGTAAGGCGGAATCGAAATTGGCCTTGTGCCCGGAAGAAGTTCAACAGGGAATTCAATTTCTCTAGAAGGAGGTAGTCCTGGTAATTCCTCGGGGAAGACATCCGGAAATTCCATGACCACTGGGATTTCTTCCAACTTTCCTCCAACTGCCTTTATGTCTACCACATAGGCTAGGAATGCTTCACATCCTTTCCTCATCAGCTTATCCGCCGTCAGAGCCGAAATCATTCTTGTCGGACTCGCTTTTCTATCCCCCACAAACACCACTTTTCTACCGATGCCAATTTCAAACTCCATAGTCTTATGCTTGCAATCCAATTTGGCATTGTACTTTTCCAAAGTATCCATCCCCAAAATCACATCTAAGCCTCCCATTCTCAAAGGCATTAGATCCACCACTACACGTTCCTCTCCAATATACATCTCACAGTCTCTAAAGACTTGACTAATAATAATACATTGACCAATTGGAGTACTCACCAGCAAGGGAGTATCCAATGAACTCAATTCTCTACCAAACACAGTTCTACTCAATGACACAAAGGAATGAGTAGAACCCGAATCAATCAAAACAATAACATCTTCAACAAATAATTTAATCATACCAGTAACAACTTTTGGAGCTGTCTCTGCATCCTCCCTTGTCATGGCAAACACTCTAGCTGGAGCTTGTCCCCTCGGTCTCCCTGAAGGGTTCACTTTCCTGGCGACCTCAGAACTTCTATTGCCCACTTTCGTCACTGTACTGTGTCCCATAGTTTCAGCCCTCTTGGAAGTTTACATCTGACTTCTTTCATCTCTTGGCTTCTGGGGGCATTCTCTTGCCATGTGCCCCTTCTCACCACAATTGAAACATGCTCCTGTCAGACAATAGCATTCTCCTTTGTGGAACCTCCCACAATGCTCACACTTAGGAATGGGCGGCTTATCTCCATCCCCCCTTCTACTGCCTCCAGCCGTTGAGGCTTGATGTGAGACAGTTCTCATCGGTCTTGGCCTGCTTGCTCCACTACTCTTCTCCTCTGACTGAGCAGGAAGAGTCCTTGCACTCCTCTTTGACATAGGAGCACCGCCTCCCCTCTTGGACTGCTCTCTGCCTTTTCTCTTTTTACTGACAACACTCTTTATATTCTCTATGTTCTCCACCCTCAGTGCTGCTTCCACCAACTGCTGGAAATCACAGAAATTCTGCACCACTACTTTTTCTCTGATGGCTAGGTGCAGACCTGACTCAAATTGTCGGCACTTGGCTGCTTCACTCAGCCCAATTCTGCTGTATACCGGGATAACTGAGTGAACCGAAGCTCATATTCACTGACAGTCATCTCCCTCTGAGTGAGGCTCAAGAATTCCCTCTGCTTCTGCTGAATGTACACCTCAGACAGATACTTCTTCTTATAAACGACAAGGAAGTCATCCCATGCCAATACCGGTGGCTTCAACTGACTTCCCGGGACACTCTCCCACTAATGCAGAGCATCCCCTTGTAGCAGACTCACAGTATACTCAACTTTCTCATCAACTTCACAGTCCATCTGTTCCAAAATTCTCTCTGTCTTTCGCAGCCAGATCTCAGCTTCTTCGGGATCAGAGGTCCCATAGAAATCCACCGCTTTAAACTTTCTCAACTTGTCGAACTGCTTCCTCTTCTTGACTGGGGCCGGAGCAAAAGATTGCGGCATCTGCTCCACAGCCTGGACAAACGCCTGGGTAAAGGTTTGAAACAATCTCGGATCTAAGGCAGGCGCTTGCTCCTGTGGAACAGGCGACTCCTAAGTCTGAGATTGAGAGGGCTCGCTACTCTGCCCTACAGAAGCCTCAGCATCACCTGGGGCTCGGGACTCATCCGTGCCCTCCTCTCTAGATGGAGGGTCAGGTGCGACGATCCTTGCATTATTCCTCGTATCCTTCTACGAGGTGGCATCTCACTCCTTCAATAGAAACACTAACAATTAGCTCACATTCTACATGTATGCATGATATGCATGTCATTTACAGCAAACAATCAATTTAAAATGCAAACAATTTGTCACATAACATAATAATGTTTAACACAACACATTCTAAGCCTAGGACTCTAAAAAGCCTAAGCTCTGATACTAAAAGATGCTGGGCCCCGTTCTCGAAGCCCAACTATCCGAACCCATAACCGGAAGCGCAAGCGGGCTTCTTATAGGATTATCCCAATGAACCCTAAACTGAACAAGACAACGAGAATCGGCTTCGAAAACAGACAAAAAACGCAAAATACCAAGGCTGACTCGAGGATGTCCGTTAAACGGACATCAAATGGCCAAAATGCCCAAATCTCTCCCGAGAAGGTCCGTTAAACAGACATGTATGTCCGTTTAACGGACACACGCTGGGCAAAAACCCCAGACTTACCTAAGAATGTCCGTTAAACGGACTTGCATGTTCGTTTAACGGACACACGCTGGACAAGGGGACCAAAACCATCCGAGAAGGTCCGTCCGCATGCTGGAGAAACATGCCAATTTCACCCGAGAGTGTCCGTTTAACGGACACACACTGGACAACAAGTCCAGACTTCTTCCAAGCCTTTCCATCTTCCATCTGAACACCAAATACACTTCTAAACTTCCCAAAATCATCCGAACACCGAAGTTTGCATCGTGAATGAAACGAGTCCATTTCAGATCTCGTGGACCATAAGCGGGCTGCCGGGAGAAGGCATTATGGCACGTCGACGTGACTACAAAACGGTTCCCCTCTCGCCCAAACACAATCAAATTTCATGATTCAATCATCCACAAAATGCCATGGTTCACTTCAATAGCATAATAACCATATCAAAATGTCAAGCATTCATCAATGCATAACATGTCATAAACACAATTCAATCATTTATCACCATTATATCTATCATAGTGGAATATCAACCTTTCTAACAATTCAAACAAGCCATTTAGCACATATTCCACACAAAATAGATTTTTATTGCTCATATTACTCAACAACCATAAATAGATTACCCACCTTATACTTGCAAAATTCCAAAATCAATGGCTTCCTTCTTCTAGCTCTTGGATAGCCTCTTGATTGCCTAAACATAAACAAAATTCCATGAATTTCAATTAAATTGGAAAATCCCCAATTTTCCCTAATCACCATAAAACCCTAATCAACTTCAATCTAATCTATCCATAAATCAAATGGGTTAGAAAACTCTAACCCTAACTTGATAACCCCAAAAACACAAACATTCCATCATCTTCTTCTTCCTCACTAACCCCTTTCTCTCTCTAGGGTTTTCTCTATTCATAAACCCTAACCCATTTCCTACCTATGACAAGAAGAAGATGGAAAACATGCCTTATGGACCTTGATTCTTCCTTCTTTCCCATGAAAATCCCACCTTTCCTTAGCTTTCTTGATTTTCTTCTTCTTCTCTCCTTCTCCCACGATTTCTTCTTCTTCTCTCCTTCTCCCACGACAATGCTTCTCCTTCTCTTCTAATTTTTGTCTTTCATTAACTCCTTACTTTCCCATTTTACCCCTCATTTAAAGCCCCTTACCAACTATGCCCTTGGTTGGCTTTTAATGGTTCTAACTAGCTTAGTTCAATTCTAACTTCAAGCTAATTCTTCTTTCTAATTCCAATTCCAATTTCTAATTCTTCCCCAATTAAGGACCAATTCTAAAATAAAAAAATTTAAACCAATTAACACAATTAACCAAATAAATAAACATAAACAACCAATTAAGCAATTATGCAAAATTTAAAAAGAAAACAAGGTCTAACACTAGCTCATAAGTTAATAAGGTGGCTATGGCAATCTAAGAGTGGTCAAATAAAATGTGTTAATTTGACCATCAAGAGATCGATCTCGGAACATTTGTTTAGTGGATTACCGGATACGGACATAGTAAAGGAGTTTATAGACAGTATTTTTCAGAGGTACAAGGTGTCTTCCTATGCGAAGCAAAGCACCTTAGTTAAAGAGCTATTCTCCATGAGGTACATATGAGAAGGAGGCGTCAGAGAGTTCATCATCAAGATGGTTTACTTTCAAAGTAAACGAAAGGCACTCGATGTACCCATTCCTGACACACTCATAATGCATCAGGCATTTAATACTCTTTCACGAGAGTTTGAGATGTTGGCGACATCATACATCTCTTAGGATAAGGCCTGGGACATCAATGCCTTGATTTCCTGGTGTGCTGCAACTAAGGAGAAGCTTAAGAGTTCTCCTCATACAACCCTATATGCAGCCGCCAAGGGCAAGGGGAAGGCGAAGCCCTAACAATCTAAAAGTAAGGGTAAGAAACCCAAACCCTCTCTGCAGATTCAGACTGGACAATCTAATTGCCAAGGATTGACATGACATGAAAAGTATAAGGTGCTTCTTCTATAAAAAGAAGGGGCATAGGAAAGCTAATTACCCGAAGCACAAATTTTAGAAAGTTAAACAGGAACTATCAAGTAATTCCTCGACCTACATGATTCATGAATCCAACTTAGCTATAGCCACGTCAAGTTCTTGGTGGCTAGAAAGTGGAACTTCTAATCATGTTGCTTCCACAATGCAAGGGTTCAGATCCACGAGAAGGCTAACTAAGGGAGAGGAGAAGTTGATGGTTGATAATAATGAAGAGGTGGACGTTTTGTATGTAGGGGATGTAGGTTTGAACCTCGATACAAGGTTTGTACCAGTTTTATGAGACACTTTCTATATACCGTCTTTTAGATGGAATATGATATCTAGATCAGTTTTGAATAAAAAGGGTTATCATTTTGTATTTGATACTTCAGTTGTAAATATTTCTATCAATACAAGACATATCAAAACTACTTTCTTATCCTACGGATTATATAGAATGTGTCTTACTCCTAATGAAATGTATGTCTCTTCTTATATTGTTGAACCTGTTACTCGAAAGAGAATCTTTATAAAGAAAACATCATACATGTTGTGGCATAAACTCCTTGGCCACATTTCCAAGGAGAGGGTTAAGAGATTGATAAAGGATAACATTCTCCCAATTCTGGACTTCGGTGTTTTGAAAACATGTATTGATTGTTGTAGGGGTAAGTTGACCAAGATAAAGAACAAGGGGTCAACTCGTGCTTTTGGTTTATTAGACCTCGTACATACAAACATTAGTGGTCTTTATACAGTCACGTTATGCAGTGCTAGATATTTTCTAACATTTATAGAAGATTATTCCAGCTACGGTTATATGTTCTTGCTTAAGGAAAAGTCTGAAGTTCTTGATAAGTTCAAGATCTCTAAGATTGAAGTTGATAACCAAATGAGAAAATCAATAAAGATTGTAAGATCTGACAGGGGAAGGGAATACTATGGTAGACAAAGGGTTGCAAGACAAGAATGTCAGGTATTTGGAATCAGTTAGAATAGTGACTCAGTTCGCTATGCCGAGTAGTCCTGAGCAAAATGGTATGGTCGAAAGATGCAATTGCACACTAAAGGACATGATGAGGTCAATGCAGAGTAGGACTAACCTACCCGAATACCTTTGGGGTGAAGCCATCAAGATGACATTGTATATCTTGAATAGAGTCCCAAGTAAGTCAATACCTAAGACGCCTTTTGAACTCTAGAAATGGTGGAAACCGAGCCTTTCACTCATTCATGTATGGGGTTGCCCTACTTAGGTAAGGTTATATAATCCTTAAGAGAGCAAATTGCAACCTCGTTCTTCTCGTTGCTATCTAGTAAGATATCCCAACCACTCTAAGGGCTTCAAATTTTACTATAGAGAGGGAGGGACCAGAATAGTGGAGTCACAGACGATTAAGTTTTTTGAATAAGATGTTCATGATATGGGTGAACCCTCACACCCTCTAGGAGATAACAAGACAGATACTACGATTATTTCGTATCCGCCGCTCATACAATCTGGTCTAGTGGATCAAAGTCCAAGCACCATACCTATCCAGGCACAGGAACCTAAACCTGTTCAGGCAGAAGTTCTTGGGGGTACAAGAACCTATGCAGTTGCGAAGATCCACCAGAGAGAGGCGACCTGCTATCTCATCATATTACATAGTCTATTTGGGTAAACAAGACTATGACATCAGACATGCTGTGGATCCAGTTACTTTTACATAAGCCATTTCTAGACCCCATTCAGACTTGTGGTGGGAAGTGATGATGGATGAGATGCAATCTATAAGGCACAATAAGGTTGGGAGCTGGTTCATTTACCTCAACAATGTAAACCTGTCAGTTACAAGTGGTTATTTAAGACCAAGAAGGACACACATAGTTAAGTTGAGTGGTTTAAGGCGCGATTGGTTGCTAACGGTTCGCTCAAAGAGAAGGAGTTGACTTTAATGTTACCTTCTTTCCTATATCCTCGAAAGATGCATTTAGAGTGATTATTATTAGAATTTTTAATATCATTGTTAGTGGACTCTACATTATACCCATATTAAAAATTCTAATAATTATTGTTAGTGAACTCTACACTCTGCCCATATTAAAAATCTAATATGATATTAAAGCAGGTTTGACCTAGATTATTAATTTTCATTGTTAGTGGACTCTACACTTTACCCATATTAAAAAATATAATAATTATTGTTAGTGGATTCTACACTCTACCCATATTAAAGATTCTAATATGGTATCAAAGCAGGTTTGACCTGGATTATTAATTTTCTAATTGTTCGTCTGTATATCTAATCCTAGCGGCTCGGTCCGGTTACCACTGCAATTATTTCAAGTGACAACTAGATGTCCAGTCTCAGTTGCACTTGAGGGGGAGTGTTAGAGTATCTTATATTGACTAAGCATGAAAATGTTAAATGGTTTATAAGTAGTAAGGGTCAACTATCAAATTACTAGTTCTAGTCATTTTGGCAATATTTGACCTAAACTCAATTCTTATTAATGGACTCTACACTCTACCCATATTAAAAATTCTAATAATTATGACAATAGTAGCTCATCATGATTTGAAACTACATCAGATGGACGTTAAAACTGTTTTCCTGAATGGTGACCTTTATGAGGAGGTCTATATCGAGCAACCTGAAGGATTTCAGGATCAAAATACAACTAACAGAGTTTGTAAGTTGACTAAATCGATATACGGTCTGAAACAAGCTTCCAAACAATGGTACCGAAAGTTTGATGAGGTTTTAACCTCTTTCGGCTTCATGAAAAACAAAGTTGAAAGATGCTTATACTACAAGATCGGGCGAGCAAGGTCATCTTCCTACTGTTGTATGTAGATGATATATTTCTCGCGTCAAATGACTTGACCATGTTGCATGAATTTAAGCAACTTTTGGCTAAGCACTTTGATATGAAGGACTTGGGTGAAGCATCTTTTTTTCTCGGTATAGAGATTCACGGAATAGATCTCAACACTCATTAAGCCTCTCACAAAAAGCATTCATTGAGGGAGTGTTACAAAGCTTTAATATGGCTAATTGTAGACCTGTTGTAATACCTATCTCTCATGGTGAGAGATTATCTTTGGCACAGTGTCCAAAAAATGAAGTTGAGAGAAAGGTTATGAAGAATGTCTCATACTCTAGTGCGATTGCTAGCCTGATGTATGCCCAACTGTGCACTAGAGTGGACATTACATTTGCTGTTTGATTATTAAGTCGATATCTGGCTAACTCAGGTGTAGAACACTAAAATGCAGTTAAGCGAGTATTGAGATATCTAAAGAGTATTAGGGATTATATGTTGACATACAGGAAAATCAACGATTTAAACCTCACAGGGTATACAAACTCCGATTTTGCTATGTGTCTGGATGATCGCAAATCCACTTTAGGATACATTTTTATGTTAGCAGATGGTGCAATATCATGGAAGAGTGTCAAGCAAACACTGGTAACTTTCTCGACTATGCATGCATAGTTTGTTGCATGCCATGGAGCTGCTAAATAAGCGGTTTGACTCAAAAACTTAATTTCTAAGTTGTCTGTGGTATATTCGGTAGGTAGACCCATTTGATTATACTGTGATAATCTTGTCGCAGTGTTGTTCAGTCACAACAATAAGAATATCATAGGGTCTAAGCATTTAGAGGTCAAATACTTGACTATAAAGGAGTTAATTTAGAAAGGTGACGCCAAAATGGAGCATATTAGGATTGAAGAGATATTGGCCTATTCATTGATTAAAGGACTTCACCCATTAATGTTTATTAAACATGTATCTAGTATGGGCGTGTTAAGATCCTTAGATAGTAGTAGTTAGGGATCGTTGTATTTGCTCCTTGTATGTTTATACATTTTAATTTATTATGACATTGTAATTATTTATTAATATAAATGATCATCATTTTATCTTTAGTACTAGTTGTTCTTGTAAATAGTCATAACATATACGAAAGTCTTAAGATTTGCGTTGATCTTAATCATTTTAAAGGTCATTGGGCATATATAAGGATTGACCTTGAGCTTATGTCATTTAGACATATACAGTTTAGTACGAATATCTATAAATTTAATATGACATATGGCGATATAAGGTTTAATCCTATAAAAGATCTCTAATGCAGTTTAACATTCAGTTAGAGAATATAAAGGTTTTCTCTAATGCTGTTTAGCATTCGGTGAGAGAAACATGATTTCTTTGCTGTAGTTTAGCATAAGGTTGGAGAAATCGAGACCTACAAATGAAGATGATACATATTAAATCATAAAAGTATCATTCTAGTTAGCTACATCCCATTTTCCTATTCATGTTAGTAACGTATTAGATATTCGTGATTATATTGGACCTGTGTCACACATGACACATGTGTTTGATATTTTTTGATATCGAAAGTCTTACGGGATGAAATGATAGACTCCAACCAAACCAAACCAAACCAAGATAAGGGAAGGACATGAATTATTCTAAATGCATGTTGTTAATGTCGTTATTTTCTATCTTTTGTGTGTTAATTTTCTTTGTTCTTGAGGTTTGAAGTTGTACTTAATGACAATTAATCTTGTTTTATGTCAAGGTGTATTTTGGAGTCAAATAGAAAGAATCGTGACAATTTTGGGACAAAAAGAACTAAGCTAGAAGTGGACCCTAATTAGACGTGGCCTCGTGCAATAATCAGAAACTTAAAATGCAGCATACAGAGACATGAAACTAAATACATGAAACACAGATGCAAACAGCGTTTCACTTAGACGCAAACACCAACTGCACAACGCATAAAGTCAAGGCAAGGAAGCAGTGGGCAACAATAAAATGAGGCCATAGAAAATAAATCAACAAAGGGGGCTGGCGTGGACTAAACAAAAGCGTTGGAGGCTTTTGATTGGAGAAGCACGCAACAAGCGGGCTGCGTGAATAATCAGAAGAGAGGGCTGACGTGGAAAAAAATAAAAGTGAGGGCTCTTAATTGATAGGAATTTGCGACAGTGAAGGAGGAGACAAGAGGAAGCGGCGTGAAAAAATAAAAAAGGAGAGAGGCTTTGAATTGAAAAAATCACGCACGATACACGAGAGACAAGAGAGGTTTTGGGAGGTGTGAAAACAAATAAGAACAAATACAAGAGGAGTGCGACGGTGAGGTTGGGATTTTGGGGGAAAATAACGCAACAGTAGAACAAGTGACCAGTGGCGGCAGAACGTGGACGTGCTCTAAATCAGATAGAAATCGCGCAGCAGTAGACAAGCAAATAAAAAGAAGACAGCGACAGATGGCAGAACAAGGAGAGCAATGCCGATGACAGTCCAAACGCCAGTGATAGTCGGAATAGATAGGGAAATCATGATGTTGGGTAACTAAATTTTATTTCTTGATTTACAGAATCCTAGTTATTGAACTTTGCATGTTGTGAGATTTGTGTTCTTTATTTCAATTGATTTATTAGTCAAGTATCAATTATTTTTATAGGTTATTATTTGATTATTTAATTTGACAGCTAGGTGCGCAACTAGTTTGTGTTTTTATTCAATCAATTGCTAGATTAAAAAGGTTGACGTTTAATTCTTTTAATCAAAAGTAGCGACTAGGATTTTTGTCTACTACGTTAGGGACATGATTCTAGGAAAAATAATTGTCTAGGCTAAATATACATCCTATGTATGTTGTCTAGTTCGTAGATTTTCTTGATTCGTAAAGCTATTAATTAATTAAATCTGAGATCGTATCCAGGTTATTAATTAATAAGGGTTAATTCAAATACATGTTTTGGTTAACTAAACAAAAGAGAAAATAGGTAGATAAATTTACCACGACGAATACTCCACTAATAAATTGGTTATTTTTAGTTTCGATGATCAACGCAAGTTCAATAATGAAGGAGACTGGAAATCAAGATTTGTTTCTATTGTTTGTCAAATTCTCTTGATTTTGTTTCTAGTTAATTTTCAATTTCAATTTCCAATTAATTTATGTTTAATTCACAATCACAAAACCCCCCTTTTTATTGCGTAACTACTAACGTCTGAATTCCTCGTGGGAACGATCCCGACTTTTCACTACTACATTAATTTGTGTTGTAGGAAGTTTTTTTTATATTTGGTTGCAGGCGACAGCAGGCACCAAATTTTGGCGCCGTTGCCAGGGAATTTTTGACGATTTATGTACGTTACACGTTCGAATCAATATGAGAGTTTACAGTACAATCCTGAAATTGAGAAGACAACAAAGGCATTAAGAAAGCAGTTGAAAGAGAGACGAAAAGTACTGAGAGAAGAATGGCAGAGGGAAAGAACCATGGATGAAAATCGTACTTTACGCCAACTGGCTGCTCCAGCTGAGGATCGACAGCCTCATTGCATTAATTTTCCGAATTTGGGTGATAACAACACTTTTGAGCTGAAGTCGGGATTGATTCACTTGTTACCCACTTTCCGAGGCACATTGGGAGAAGATCCTTATAAACACTTGAAGGAGTTTGATGTTGTTTGTATGGGGATGAAGCCTACTAATGTCACTGAAGAGCAGATAAAGCTGAGGGCTTTTCCCTTTTCTTTGAAGGATGATGCCCAAGACTGGTTATATTATTTGCCTGCTGGAAGTATTAGAACATGGGCGGAGATGAAGAAGTTATTTTTGGAGAAATTTTTCCCAGCTGCCAGGGCCGCCAATATCAGAAAAGAAATTTGTGGCATTCGACAAAACACCAGGAAGTCATTATATGAATATTGGGAGAGATTTAAGAAGTCTGTGTGCAAGTTGTCCCCATCATCAAATCAGCGAGCAACTATTGATTCAATACTTTTATGAAGGTCTTTTACCGACTGAGAGGAGTATGATAGAAGCTGCAAGTGGAGGAGCGCTAGTTGATAAAACACCAACAACTGCATAAGAATTGATCTCAACTATGGCTTCTAACTCAACAATTTGGAGCTCGGAATGATTATGGTTCAAGACATGTTAATGAGATGGGAGTTTCATCATTGGAAAGAAGATTAGATGATTTGACTTCTTTGGTGCATCAACTTGCGGTATCTAGGAAAGAGGAAATTAAGACTTGTGGAATTTGTTCTATGGTTGGCCATCTCACAGATATGTGTCCTACTTTACAAGAAGACCATGTTGAAGAAGCCAAGGTAATGGGTGGTTATTTGGGACAACCTCAGAGGAAGTATGACCCATTTTCAAACACATATAATCTGGGTTGGCGAGATCATCCAAACCTCCGTTATGGCAACAATCAGGGACAACAAGTAAGTTCTAATTTTCAGCCATATAAGCAACCTTATGTGCCTAGACAGCAGCAACAAATTGGACAAAGTTCTGGTGAAAATAAATATTTGGAGGACATAGTCAATACCTTGGCTACGAATACTGTGAACTTTCAACAGAACTCCATGAAATTTCAGCAAGATACACAAGCCAGCATACAAAATCTTGAGACTCAAATGAGTCAAATGACGATTGTTATCAATAGGTTGGAAGTACAAAATTCAGGAAAGCTCCCTTCTCAACCTGAGATGAATCCAAAGAAGAGCGCTTGTGCTATTACACTTCGAAGTGGTAAAGAGTTAAAGGAACCTACCCTAAAGGTTTCTAAGCCAGAGGTGGAAGAAGAAGTAGAGAAAGAAGTTCCAAAGCAGTCACAAGAGAAAAAGGAGGGTGATTCTTGCATTGTCGTGCCTAAGTTCAGTGTA
>JAOQMR010000007.1:24905537-24916655 GCA_027563865.1 Erythroxylum pelleterianum
AAAGTTTTCATTTCTCTATATTTCTGTTCTGGTCACAAGCCCGACCAGATAAGCTTTAGAAGTTCTGCAGCACAAATCACTCGGGCCCCTCGTTGGGAAAAGAGATACCAGCGGCGGAACCGACAGGAAAGGAGGTCGGTGAAGCAACCAAGACGGGATCAGGATCTGCGCTAAGAACTGGGGAGACAACCCCATGAGCTCGCCCCTTCTCCTCGTATAAGTTAAGGCCAGCTGCCCATCCGGTAAAGCCACTACATCCTTCTCAACTATCTCCCTCATCTATCAAACTGATCGGTGATGACCTAGAACTGCGATTAAGTATCAACGTCCAATCGATCGCCCAGGCGCAGCGCGAACTGATCGATCGCCGGCTCTCAACTCGAGTCGATTGTTTGCCCAGCTCTAGCACGAGTCAATCACTCGCTCTATCCCGACATGAACTACCGAGCATTCGATGTAAAAACTCGATCGTTTTCCTGTCATAGCAAAAATTATCGTACATGGTACTTCGATCCCCGATCGACCGGCCTTATCACGAGTCGTCACACGGACGAGCGACGCAATCTTTATCTCTGGCCAACTGGCCCTTATAGCGAGTCGTCACACATACGAGCCGCATAACCCTTATCTACTCCTTCGACCCTTCTCTTCGATCAGACTCGAGGAGTAGGGGGCTTATGGTTGGGTCGGATATTCTAGGCCCAAGCCCAGGTCCACGTATCCACGGCCCATTTACAAGTGGTAACCTCCCACTCATATACAATGACCTAAACCTAATAGGTATTCACTATATAAGTTAATTATCTCCTCACGACGCAGGTACGACAATATAATCCTAGTTTTCTTTCTGTTCTCTGCGACTAATTTCTCACACAAATACTGACTTGAGTGTCGGAGGGGCCTCCCGGGTACCAACCCCCGGCGTGCCTTATCTGTTTTGCAGGTATTCTGTAGCCGAAATCAATCAGAATCATGGATCCGGACAACCACGTTCAGCCCCGGAAAAATCTGACTGAACCAGTTCTCAACTGTGGGATGTTGGTTTTGCTGTTCATGCAATACTTGCTACCGACCTTGTTGATGAATATGGTTTGATGCTCAAGAAAGCACATAATTTCATCAGAAACACACAAGTAATACCGTACCTTTTTCTAATCTCAAACGTGCTCTACGATAAAATCTGTTACTTTCCATAAATCTAATGAACTCATTTCTCTTATAAGATTCGGGCAAACACCTATGGTGATCCCAGTCAATGGTATCGGGACATTATTAAGGGAGGATGGCCTTTCTCTACTCCTGACGTTGGTTGGCTTGTTTCAGATTGCACTGCAGAAGGTCTCAAGGTAAACAAAAATGCCTTTCAGTTTTCAACCTGAAACAAGAGGAATTTAGAAAAGGGATCGAAAGCTCACTTTATTCCTTTGATTCCAGGAAATTTATACAAGAGTATTCCTAATTTAATACTAGTAACTACCAGATTTGTGTATAGGATAAACTTATCTTATCTACTAGAAGATAAACTTGTCTCTTAAAAGATAATCTCCTGAGCTAACAGACTTATCTAAAAATAAGGATAAATAATTATAATTATCCAACACTCTCCCTCAAGTTGAAGAATAGATATTTATCATTTCGGGTGAGATTCAATTCCTTGCAAATGACCCTCAAGTGAATTATCTTGTTTGTAACTAAGGAATCAAGTGTTTTATTTTTTTTCTTTAATGAATAACACTAAGATTCTGCCATTAGAATGAGGAATGTAATTGTTAGTTAGATTCTAATAGTTGGGCAAATAACTGTTTAGAATTGTCTCAAATCTAGGCCTAGGCATGATCTTTGCAAAAATATCTGCTTCCTGTGATTGAGTAGAAACATAGCATAAGTCAATGTCTCTTTCTATTTCACATTTGTTGAAGCTTCGGTCAATTCTAACATGTTTCGTTCAATCATGTTGAACTGGATTCTTCACCATGTTAATGGTTGATTTGCTATCGCTGAAGATTTTGGTGGGAGAGGAAGTGGTGATCTGTAGATCCTGCATTAACCTCTCTAACCAAATAACTTCGCAAATTCCTTGTGCAGTGGCCCTAAACTTTGCTTCTGCATTGCTCCTAGCCATTACGGACTGCTTCTTGCTTCTCCATGTGACAAGGTTCCCCCATAGCTTACTACAATAGCCAGAAATTGATTTGCTATCTTCAATACAACCAACCCAATCTGCATCCGTAAAACCTTCTATGCTCCTTTTCTTATTTTTCCGAAACATTAATCCTCTGCCTGGACTGCCTTTAAGATACCTTAGAATATAGTTGACTACCTCTAAATTTCTTTGAGTTGGAGAGTGCATAAACTGGCTAATAACACTCACAAAGTAAGCAATATTTGGTCTGGTTAATGACAAATAGATAAGTTTTCCTACCAACCTTTGGTATCTTCCTTTGTTAATAAGAGGATCGGATTCATCTTTTTGGAATTTCCAGTTTCTTTCCAGTGGAGTTCCCATGGGTTTGCAACCATTTTTTCTGTTTCCTTAATAAATCAAGAACGTATTTTCATTGAGATATAAAAATACCTTCTTTACTCTTAGCAATATTCATTCCAAGAAAGTGTTTCAAGGCTCGAAGAACTTTTACTTTAAATTCCAACCTCAATTTTTTTTTAAGATCATTAATCTCACTAGTATCATCGCCTGTGATTATAATATCACCCACTTACACAATCAAATTGGACTTCTTTCCATTTTTTCCAAACTTGACAAACATGGTGTGATCAACTTGTCCTTGTTTGTATCCAAATCTGCAAACAGTATTCATTAAACCTCTTAAACCATGCTCGTGAAGACTGTTTGAGGCTGTATAAAGATTTTTCCAATTTGTAGACTCTCCCTCTTTCTTCTTCAGATTCAAAACTTGGTGGGATCCTTATATATATTTCCTCATCTAATGTACCATTTAAGAAGGCATTTTTAATGTCAAGCTAATGGAGTTTTCAATCTAAATTTGTAGCCAATGATAGAAGAACTCTAATTGTGTTCAACTTTGCAACTGGAGCAAATGTCTCCTTGTAATTTATTCCATAGGTTTGTGTAAAACCTTAAGCCACTAATCTAGCCTTATACCTTTCGATCTCTCCATTTGCCCTATACTTCACAGTGAACACTTACTTACTACCAACCATTTGCTACAATATCCCCTTTCTTATTTTCAAGCAAGGCTTTCATTTCCTTAATACAACTTCCTTCCAGTTAGGCTCTTGGAATGCATCATGCACATTTCTTGGAATTCTTACATTGTCAAGCTTAGTAGTGAAAGCTTTAAACTTTGACGACAACTTTGAGTAAGCCAAATAATTTGAAATAGGATATTTGGTACATGATCTTACCCCCCCCCCCTTTGTAATGCAACTGGCATATCTAAGTCACTTGCCACAGTTCCTTTAAGAGCCGACTCATGATCCAATGATTGGCCTTGTTAAAAAGCTTTAGGTCTTTGAGAATATACCAAGATTGGCTTTTTTAGAACTAATTCTTCCACTTAATCGAACTAGACAATCTTGGGTTCAATGGTGGGTATTTGCGAGTTTTATGGAAAGATCTGGTAATTCATGAAAGAATTTTGTGAGATAAGGAGTAATATGGTTGGGTCGCAATAACTCTCTTCATGGGATGTCTCCCTCTGAAGAGAGGTATTGGAGAAGAATGATTAACTTTAAAAAAAGTTGACATCATACGAAACAAAAAATTTGTTCGCAGAAGGTGAGAAACACTTATAACCTTTTTTAGTGGGAGAGTACCCAACAAACACACACTTAATAGCTTGCAGGTCAAGTTTGCTTCTATTGGGTTGATTGTTGTGTACAAAAACGATATGATAAAGCAAACACATGCAATAAGGAGGTGAATTGAGTGTAAAAAATTTGCAAGGTATTTTAAATCTTTAAAAATCCTTCTTAAACAAAATGGGTTGATAAATGGAAAGGTCTTATTAAACTTCGAAAAGAACCTGTTAACGTTTAAAAAGAAAGAATCATGTTAGTTATTTAAAATACAAAAGAATTCTATTAATCAAAAGGATCCTATTTGCGTTTAAAAAGAAAGGGGCCTGTCAACCGATAGAAGACTGCTAGAGCTCAAATAGAAATAAGTTTGGTAATTGATAGGAGCTTGTTAAAGCTTAAAAGCGACAAGAACCTCTTGCTTTATAGAAACAGGAGCCTATTGAAAAACTGAAAGAGACTCTTAAAAACACAAACTTATAATCGAGAAATTTAAAAGTTAAGAAGAGAGAAAGAATGACACAGTAGATTTATACTGATTCGGCTAATAACCAAGCCTACGTCCAATTCTCAAGTATCCAACTTGCGTATTTCACTATAAGAATCAGAGTATTAAATTTGGAAAGCTCTCCAAACTTAAAAGTACATATTTTTCAAGATTCTCCAACTTTCCACACTTGAAGTGTATAACAAGCTTCTAAAAGCTCACAGAAAAAAAAATATAATCAAAAGTAAGATCTTAAATAACATTTCTCTCTTGATAGAGTGATTTCACTTTCTAAGGCACAATAAGAATGATATGACTCTCAAGAATATAGATGCTGCTCAAATATTTCGAAAGTTTGTGTATATTTGTTGCTACACAAGTGTTGTTGCTCTTCTTTAAATAGTAAATTTTTTCAACTAGTTGTTGCTTCATCTTAATTATGAGTTGACTTTGGATTTTCAATATCATCTCTGCTGGAACAAAAAATTCCGAAGCTAATTGTTCAAAAAGGTTAGATCCTTCTTAAAAGTTTACTAAGAAGGTTCATGTAAGAAAGGAAGTAATTTTCCAATGAGTTTATTTTCTTTTTAAAAAATACTGTTATTTTTACAAGGAAATAAATCTAATTTGAATTTTGAAATATTATATAGTTATCATCAAAATCGTTAAATATAAACCTTGAGCTAACACAATACACCCAAAGACATTAGGAGGAAGAGAATTAAGAATATTTATATGAGAAAATTGATCTAGAAGAACACTTAAATTAAAGGGGTTCAGAATTGAAGAGTTTTCGAAGGAAGACGATTTATCAAGTATTATGTAGTTAAAATAGCTTCTCCCCGATGGGAATTTGGAACAGAATTAGTAAACATCATAGATCAGGCTACCTCTAACAAATGTCGATTCTTTCTTTCCACTATCCCATTTTGTTGTGAGGTATAACACAAGAACTTTGTTGGATTGGCCCATTTTCACTAAGATGTTAAATAAAATCATGTGAGAAATATTCTTTCCTATTGTCAATACGTACTACTTCAATAAAGGTTTGGAATACATTTTTAATGAGCTTCTGAAATTGTTTAAAAAAATGATAGTCTTCATATTTGTCTTTCATTAGGTATACCCAGTATACCTTTGTATGATCATCAATTAAATTGTTAAACTAGTGAGTACCTGTTAGACTTGTAGCTCTAGCAGGACCCCAGATATTACTATGAATTAATTGAAATGGTTTTGAGGGTCCGTATGAGTGTATGGGATGATTGTCTTTACTTTGCTTTGCAAGGACACATTGCTCACAATATAAAGAAAGTTGATCTTTATTGATGAAAACTTGTGGATATAAGATTTCCAAATATCGGAAATTTAGATGACTAAGGCGTTGATGCCATAACATAACATCAGAATTTGACATAACTAAAAGGGAAATCTTATTTGGTGATTTAAATTCAATAGGAGTACTCTTTCTTGAGAAGTAGTAAAGTCCATCTTTCTCCTCAACACGATCAATCATCTTCCCCAAACATCGATCCTGAAATTCACAATGAGAAGGAAAAAATGTCACAATACAATCCATGTCCTTGGTTAATTGACTGATAGATAATAGATTATAAGTTAACTTAGGCACATAAATAACAATATTTAACATCAGATTTGACAAACAAACCCTCCCTTGTCAAATAGCTAGTGACACCTTTTCGTCTGCGACCCAGACATTAACTTTACATTCACATGGCTCATATTTCTCAAAGATATTCAAAGACCCAGTCATATGGTCTAATGCACTCGTGTCCACAATCCAACAGTCGTGACCTAGAGACTTTGATAATAATGATTAACACAGGTTACCTTTATGCACCAATGTTGTGGTAGGAGTCTGTTGGTCGTGTGAATCTGATTCAGTTGTAATCTTTGTCTGATTCAAGAGTTGGTGAAGCAGTTCAATTTGTTGGGAAGACAAATTTAGCCTAGTGGATTTGCTAATATCAAATTCTACTACATGTGTCACTCCACGCTTTTGCTGACCCATTTGGCTTTTAGACTTCCAATCTAGTGGTTTCCTATGTAAGTGCTAGCAGGTCTCACATTGTCATTAAAACTGAGCCTTGAGAGATTTGTTCAGAAGTGGGAGAGGTAAGCATGACTTTTTTTTCTATTTTCTTCCCTACGAACCTTAGCAAACGTTTCTTAGATTGAGGGCACTGGCTTTAAACCAAGCAGTCGTCCTCGTACTTCATCAAGTTCAACATTAAGTCCCTGCAAGAAATCAAAAACTCTCTCCTTCTCAATCAATTTTCCATATTTCTCAGCATTGGCATGACTCTCCCAATTTATTACATAAAACAGATCCATCTCCTGCCATAATTTATAATACGTGGTAACAGACATGTTAGTATGTTACCCTGGTGAATATTTATGATTTTGAATCTAATTTCAAAACATTGAGATGTGTTCTCCAAATTAGAATATATTTCTTGCACAGCCTCCCAAATTTCTCTCACAGTTTTGCATAATAGATAGGATCTTCCTATTTTTGGCTCCATTGAATTGATAAGCCAAGTCATAATAATAGAATTCTCAACATCCCAAGCACCATAAGTGACTGTTGTTTCCTGGGGTTGAGGAATTACCCTGGTTAAATATCCAACCTTGCCTCTTCCTTTGATTACGAGCATGACTAACTGAGACCATTCTCAGACATTCATTCCATTTAATTTATGTTGCGTTATTTGCCACAAAAGATTATCAATAGGAGATGAGGGGTTACGGAACTAGGCATTTAGGAGGAGGTTTGGATGGCAGACGACTCGTCAAGGGTTGGTTGAACTCCACCCATGATTTGGCTGAAATTTTTTTTTAGCTACCAGAATCGGTAGCTCTGATACCATGAAACAAGAGGAATTTTGAAGAGGCATCAAAAACTCACTTTATTCCTTTGACTCAAGGAAATTTATACATGAGTATTCCTAATTTAATGCTACTAAGTACCAATTTTGTGTAAACTTATTTTATCTACTAAAAGATAATCTCCTAAGTTAACAGACTTATCTAAAAATAAGGATAAATAATTATAATTATCCAACACAACCTTTCAAGATTTTAAAGTTCATACCAAGAGATTGATTATAACGCGCGTCATTGTACTGTGGGGACAATCTCTATTCTTTTGCAGGCAGCGGTCTTATTATCTCAAATGCCACCAGAGATCGTAGGGGAAGCAATACCAGAAGATCATTTGTACGATGCTGTTAATTTAATCTTGTACTTAGAGGTACAATGTTTGGGACTTGATAGAAAGTTCGCAAATGGTTCAGTTAGATAAGCACATACTTACAAACACGATGAACTCACTAGACTAGGACAACAGATTAAGTCATTTCAGTAACCAAATTACTCGCAATATTAATTGCTTTTTACTCATTTCCATGACAGAACCAAAGTGGAGGTTTTGCATCGTATGAGCTCACAAGATCATACGCATGGTTGGAGGTAAATCGTTCCTTCCATTCAGTCCGAAAGAAGACAATATTTAGGTATTTAACACGAATAACTTAAATATGCAGATGATCAATCCTGCTGAAGTATTTGGAGATATCATGATAGACTATCAGTAAGATTGATAACATTGTCTAACTTGTGACAACCCATAAATAAGGTCCGCAGAACACAGGCATCCATTTCAGCTAACTTTATATACATGCAGGTATGTGGAATGCACTTCATCAGCCATTCAAGGCCTCAAAACTTTCAAGCAAGTATATCCAGGGCATCGACGCAATGAAATTGAAGCATGTATTGATAAAGCGGTTAATTTCATTGAGACCATACAACGACCTGATGGATCATGGTAAGCATTCTTCTATCTTATATCATGATATGTGATACAAGATAAACTTTCACCAAGCAAGTATACTAGAATTATAGTATAGCAGTATAAATATCGATCAGTCGATAATTGATCAGTAATACTCAAAATCACACCTTTAACTACTATTCAAGCTATCAATTATGAAGTTATTGACTAACAATTAATAGCTATCCAAAAATACTTAAAGAACTAATTAATTAACTAAAAACGTACCAAAGTTTAATTTTCCCTCACCCCCTCTACCATGAAAAGCTCTAAATATACTTTCTTTACATAAATTTGTGTAGTTTCTTCCATTAAAGTCTGTTATATTTCAGGTTCTAACTAACTATCTAGACGAATTTCTGACATTAAATACCCAATTTTTCAGGTTATGTAACCAATCAAAAACTACCTAGAAGCATTATATCAATGAAACTCATGTAATATTACCACCAAAATTATCTAAGAATCCAATATTTTAGGTTGTCTTAGTAATCCTAGCGATGCTTTATCAAGATTTAATAATCAATTCATCTAAGAATTTCATACATGTATCAATTAAAGGTCCATATTTCAGGTTGCTTTAATGAATAACTTGCATAAAAATCAAAGAAGCATTAAGAACATAATAAAGCATAAATTCATGAGTTAAAAATCAAATCATGGTAGAATAGGGTTCGGTTCAGCCTCCCTTTGGCACTAAAAAAATTAAGCTAACATGTTTGTAAACAAAAACACAAACGGTAATAAATTCAGAAAAAGACATGATGGAAATAATATAATGAAAAACCCCGACACTAAGATAATCCCCCTTTTCCCAGCCTTCTCTCTTGAGTGCAGATTGTGTAGGCTGTGTTGGATGTGAAATATGATATGTGACAGCCCCTCTTATACTGAAAAATTTGTAATATTTTTGTCCTAGTCTGATTAGGAAGGTCTTTTCTTGATTTAGAAGACTTTTGTAAGCCTATTTTGGAGTGTATATAGAATTAGTATCTGATTATATGTCTTCAATCCTTCCTATATATTTTAGCTCCAAAATTCTTAAATTTCAGGAAGACTTCTGCAAAATAACATAAAACTAATTAAGCAACAAATTAGAACTCTAAATTAACAAAATAGGTCACAAAGTTACACAAGAATATAGAAAACATACTAAATAGTACTGCAGAATTTTTAGGCATCAATATGTGTTGTATTAGTTGACGGTACACTATCTAGTTGTTCCAACTCTTTAGCCTACTATGGGAATAGGTATGGGTCGTGGGGAGTCTGCTTCACATATGGAACCTGGTTTGGAGTGAAGGGGCTTGTGGCTGCGGGAAAGACGTACCAGAACAACTATAGCATTAGGAAAGCTTGTAATTTCCTGCTATCCAAGCAACTTGAGTCGGGGGGGATGGGGAGAGAGCTATCTTTCAAGTCAGAACAAGGTAAGATGCATAAAAAAATGTGTGGTCTTTTTATATGTAGTTTAATCTAATTATCTATTTAAATATATAGGTTTACACAAATCTGAACATTGGAAAATCACACTTGGTAAACACTGCATGGGCAATGATGGCTCTAATAGAGGCTGGTCAGGTATGATGAAAAGTGAAGATCATTTTACAAGGTGTATTTCTGTTGTAACATTAGCGTATTTCTGTTGTAAGATTAGCAGAAATTTTGCAATATAAAATATTATTACTTACTTGGTGGTGGACCAGGCTCAAAGAGATCCAAAACCTTTGCATCGAGCTGCAAAGCTGTTGATCAATTCAGCAATGGAAACTGGAGAATTCCCACAACAGGTAAGTTGTCGACAAACAATGTCACATTGAAATGGATGCTATGAGAGCCCTGAAACGCTCTGTTTTTTGGTCTTAACAGGAAATCATTGGAGTGTTTAACAAGAGCTGCATGACAAGCTATGCCGCTTACAGAAATATTTTTCCTATATGGGCACTGGGCGAGTATCTCAACCGTGTATTGCTGCCTCCTTCTGAATGCCACTAAATCAAATAAGAAATCGCGAATGTGTATATTCGTTCTCATGAACAATAAATAATAACATAAACTATTTATCAACAAATAGTTTCTAGAAACTACAAACAATGTGGCCATGTGGGGAAGGAAACAAGGCCTATATTCTCCTGAAAATACACACTCTATCAATCAAAACTGCCCCTATTTTCTCACATGGTCTAAAACTGAGAATTGCTTAGGAAAGTAAGCATGCATCTTGCACTTTGAAACATCTCATCTATTCTCCCCCAAACCCCACATTGCGTGTCCAATAGCTTTCCGGCCCTTTCTTGCAATTTTGAGTGGCACCGCACTGTTTCACCATGTATCTGAACACAAAAACAAAGGCAACATGTTTATATAACATCACAACTCAAAACAACCCTTGATAGAGAAGAACTCACTGAACATCTGAGGATGTGGATACTAGATACAGATAGCCAAACCCTAAATAAAATAATCTTGTATTGTTTCCCTGCAGTCTAAATTCATACCTTCAAAAATAATCTCATAGCTGCTTGCACAAACTCGAAGTTGTTTCTGGACGATATCTCGTGAATGAAGTAATCCATGAGCAACTCAATCAAAGCAAACTCAGGTCTCTTTTCAAGTTCTTGCAGATCATCTTCCTCTATTATCTGAAGCATTCGAAGCTCCATATCTAAAGTTGATGGAGATAAACCTTTGAGATAATCTGTAAATGCTGAAACTGAAAAATTGCACGCACTATAGTCAAATAAAACATGCTTCCTTTTCCTACCAAATATCTATTATATATACATACATCTATACTATCACTTTATCTCAAAATTATAGCAAAAGACTATGAAAGCCTAAAACTCACAATTATTCGTCTCTGCAGAGGACTGAAGAAATTGCAAAAACTGGGTGGTCAGAACATCAACTTTCTTCTTATCGTTCTCTGCTTCCTCAGCTTTGTTATCCTTCTCATCCTTAACTGGTTCACTAGGTTTAAATAGAATTTCCCCAGAAA
>JAOQMR010000007.1:24945300-24955370 GCA_027563865.1 Erythroxylum pelleterianum
AATTCTCCAAAATTACTAAATCACTAATTTCACTCTCCAAATCAATTTTTAATACCAATAACCCAAAATTCTCAAAATTTTCAAAACATTCACATTTATGACCAAATATACCGGAAATGTCAATGAATGTATGTACAATTATTTTCAGGTGCAATAAATTCATTTTTCACAATATGTATATGTCACACAATGCATGAACATGCAATTGCATTACTAAGCTCTCACTGTTCACTTATATCTCCTATTTTACCCTTCCCGCTGGTACCGGGATGTTACACATAAAGAATCGAAATCTGTGATAACCTTAAAACTTCAGGTGTTAGCTGTGAGGTTTGAAGAACTGAATGGATGACAGTGAGATAATTGGAGATTTCTATGAGAGACTGCATGACATAGCAAACCAAACACATCAACTTGGGAAGAAGTACTTTAACTTGAAATTGGTTAAGGAGACATTGAGATCGTTGCCTCCGAGGTTCATACCAAAAATTGCAGCCATCAAAGAAGCCCGTGATATCATTTAATTGTCTTTGGATGAGATAATTGGGATTCTTACCAACTTTGAGATAAATTTGTTAAGGGATAATTGAGAGAAGAGCAAAGGATTGGCATTGCAAACCGAGATTGGTAAAGTCGTGGATGACTTTGAAGATGAATTCGATGAGAATAAGGATACGGAGTTATTGACAAGAAATTTCAGTAAGTGGTTAAAGGGAGTGAAGAAGGATAGATCCGAGTTTAGGCAAAACGGTAGGAGTTCATCGAACAACAACTTCAAACAACAAGCTAAAACTAAAAAAGGTGAAAATATTTAATGTCATGAGTGTCAAGGCTTTAGACATATGTAAGAGGAATGTGCTAACACCTTGAAGAAGAGAAAAGGGAAGTCCTATACAAGCACTTGGATTGAGAATGAGTCTGGAAGTAAGAATCGTAGTGAAGAAGAAGTTGTGAATAGTGTTGCGTTAGTTGCTTTATACAGCAAAGTCCAGTTGTTTGCTTAACAGTAACTAAGAAGGAAGTAACTAATGACAAAAACATGAGTAAATAAAAAATTTGGAAAAAACGTTGTCAAGTCAGCTCAAAGCTCAATCTCAGATTAGGACAATGATGACAGTACTTCAGATGATAAAAAGGAAGGTATTTATGAAGCCTGTAAGTTAATGTATGCTAAATGAGTTCAAACATGTAAGAATAATGAGAAGTTGAAGGAAGAAAACTCTACCATGAAGAACACCATTCAAAACCTTGAGAAGAAGTTGTTATCTACAATAGATGAGTTTAATGAAACAAAGTTGAAGCTAGTCAGTACGAAAAAGGGAATAAGAACGTTGAATGGAGGTATCGAAAAGCTAGAAAAGTTGTTGGAAATTGGTAAGACTAAAGGAGACCGTTAAGACATTGGCTATAGAGATGAATGTTCCAAGTCGAATGATGAGAAAATTGGTGCAACCAAATTTGTCCAAGGAGAAATATAAGAGGAAAATCGGAGGTTCATACCTATATGTCACTTTTGTGGAGTAATTGGAAGCATAAGACCAAAATATTACAAGTTGTTACAAATGATGTTTCAAAAGGGTAAAAATCGAAAATCTAGACACTCTCTATTAAATTTCCAGCAGCAACACCAAAGCACTCTTGGGTTAGAAAAGGTCAAATACAAGCACAAATATGTAATGAATGAAACAAGAAATTGTCCAGATTCACAGTTAGTTACTGCCTTTGAAGAAACTGTTCAAACTAAGGATAAGTCAGATACTTCAGATAAAGAAATCAGTCAGACAGGTGATGACCGAGATAATGTGACGAGGAATAAAACCATATTTGAATCTCTTTGAGGGGCACAAGGACTGTGTGCTTTAAATTTTTGAAGTATAGTCTGATGATATTTATTAAAAAAACAAAAAACAAAAAAAGAGGTTGAAAGAGTTATCATTTAGGCTTTCTGAGTTTTTATTTATGGGCTTTCTAAGGTTCAGTTGATTGATGTATACATGAGGCTATGCTTGATGATGGGGTTTATGAATTTGATTAGTCTTATAAAGATGGAATTGAAGTGAGCAATGATACGTTAGCATAAGTATTAACTGGTAGTAAATTGTCATCTTGGCTTTCGGTTATTGCACTACATACTTATGATTCTTCCACTACACCTACTAATGATTTTTATGCTTCTTTATTTGTTGAAATTGGTCGCATTGAAGACATTCTTCATTTTGGGTATTGTTTTGTTCCAAAGGGGAGACATCAAATTGTTTTTGGTGATTGTTAAATTCAGGGAGAGATTTTAAAGGTATCTTCGTGACTATTAGTCTTGTTTTTTGACATCTTTTTATCCCAAATGGGAGAAATTTGGATGGATAATGGTTCATTATTATTTCTTTGGATTTTTCTTGAGCTTGAAGAATTTGATGGATGTTCTTTGAAACTTGATGTTGGATTAAAGGGGAGTTTTTTTTCTCATGTAGATTATATGTCCAATTATTTTATTTAAGGGGAGTTTCAAATATGTGACAAATAATGCCCAAAAGGAGGAGATTGCTAAGATATAGGTGATTATATCTTATTATTTAATTTTGGATATTATTTAATAATTGGACCTAGTTGTGTTTATATGGGACTCTTTCAAGATAAGGTGATTGAAATTAAAATCCTAATCAAGATAGGATTTAATGAATAACCTATTTTAGGGATAATGACTATCCAAGGTAGCATATTTTTTTGAAGATATGACTTGATAATTGCAGCTGGATTATTGGTGTGATTAAACAACAATTCTTGTTTGACTTGGATTAATACCCAATCTTGAAAAAGATATGGGTGTGCATCATGTGCCTGCTACTGTGTGATCTCCCCTGTTTTGGCAGTGTGAATGTTTTTGGGGGCAATATTGTGTGTGGTGCAGTTATTTTTTTAAATTTAGATAATCACACAACCCATACTTTGTGTGTGTGTGCTGCACTTTCCTTAGTGTGTCATTGACTAAAGAAGGTTGTCTTGAGTGGTTGCTACATTTTCTTTTTGGTATCTTTGTTATTGATTGGGCCACTTTGTGTAGCTGGTTTTTCAATTGGAGTCTCACGCAATTTGGGTTGTGTATGGGGGGATGCACTTTTCTTAGTCGTGCCTGGTTAATGGGTTTAGTGTGCAGCTGTAATTTTATCTTGGCAGGTGCATAATTCAGTAGTAGATTTGTCTATTCTTCAACACCAATTGAAGGTGGATTTTGGAATTTTTGCAGCTGGGATTTTTGAGTGCAATATCTCGATATGTCTTATGAGCTGATTGTAAGAAGATTGAACTCCATTTATTGCAAACTTTTTTGTAGATCACGTCACCTAGGTTGAATGATTTTGTACTTGTTTTCTTTGGTGTGTTGTCGTTAATTGGGTGTTCTTGCAGTTGTGATTTCTCTTGATAAAGCTCTTCGTATATGCGTTTCAGTGAAGAAACGTTTGTTGATTTGAGACATTTTGTGGTTATTGTGCATAAGATTTTCAGTGACGATATTGAAGCCTCATAACAGATCTTTTGATGGACAGCTTCTCATTATTTCGTTGATGAAGCAACATATTTAGGGGAGTTGCTTTTTATCTCAATTTTTTTCGTTTATGTTGAATTTTGCTTAGTCACTTGAATTGTTTATTTTATTTCGTTTTCATTAAACATTGCTCGAGAAAATTCTCTGTTGAGGTTAGTATGAGGTAGTCGTACTGTTGGGTGTGAAATTCGTTCACGGGTTGTGAGGACGAGGGATAGTGTCAAGGGTTGAGTGGTATCAGCTCAGTAAAGTCTTGCATAAAACTATTGTCATTAGTGAAAGAATTAAGATAGATGAGGGCTCTGTAGACGTAGGGAAGGATAATCGAACTGCGTTACCAAAGTTTGGTCTTGATCTGTTTAATTTCGTATTTATTTTTTTGTTTTCGTTTGTACTAAAAAATTAACAGTTGTTAATACATTTACTTTATATCTAATAACTGACAAATACAGTTACAAGTACCTGCAGTCAAATTGAAGTTTTTGCAAAAATACACCCCTACAGTTCTTTCAAATGTCAAAATTAGAAAGACGGACAAGGACAATATATGTATGAACTCATAATTGAGGATCTTATTTATATATATATATATAACACTAAGTGATTCATCCATGATGTCAATAGATAATGTTACAAAATTGAAAAGAAGTCCACAAACATCATGAACCTGCCATTTGATTTGATTCTTATTGATTAGGTCATCACTTGTGCTTAATTTGGTAAATACACCACCAATTCAACTAATTGACTCAATAATGGATTACCCAAATTCGTTAATTCACTCTCTAATTGTTGTGTCTACCTTCTATTACTTTTAATTGCCTTCATATCTTGATTTTAGTTACAAATCCTTATGTTTTGATCCAAATATGAGATAAATTAAGTGGAAATGGTGTGAATATTCCATGATCATTAATTAGATTATTTTATGAATTTTGCATATAGGTTAAAGGGAAAGTCACGTAAATTTAACATGAAAAGAGAACAAAATTAAGAAGAGAAAAGAAAAGTGGTGACAAGTGGCACCACCGTGCGTGACTAAGTCACCCTGTGCAATTTTTTGACACTAACTTTGAATCTGACACGTGTAGGTTGACGACGTAACAACCTTACAACCCTAAACCTAGAGTCGGATAAATAGAAGAGGAAGGATGCGGAAAAAAGGGGGGCCCATAAGCTATACAAAAAAACCCTACAAAGACATCTTTCATTTTCAAACACTACAAACTCATTTGGGAGTAACAGAGAGATAGAGATAGAAGAGAGAAACAAAGAAAGGAAATAGAGTGAGTCGGAAATAAGAGCAAAACAACATAGAGTTGGAAGCTTAGGAGATCCCGAAAGTGAGAGCTGAAGCTGAATCTCATTCAACCTGAGTAAACATTCGTGTGGGTGAGAAGCTGAAACAGAAGGCAAGAGCCAAAGTTGGAAGCTTGAGAGGGACCGGAGATTTCCACAACTCTTCATTCGATGATTTGTTTGCCTATTATGTTCCTCATTTTTTGCTTTGTTTCTTTCATTTTACTGTTTGTTATTAACTGACTCATACTATTATTAGTTTAGCCGATTGTTATTTGTTTTCTTTTGATAGTCCATTTGGTATTGTTATTTGTTTTCTTTTGATAATCCATTTGGTATTCTCTGTTTTATTATTACTTTAATACTTTTGTTGACAGTAACATAAGACTAAAATGTTTAATAATAATGAATGTTGTGATATTCGTGATAGGTTGATCTCTTTTCTTGAGAATTAATGTAGCTATTTAGTTGAATATGCATGATTGGGTTATAGATATGTTGTCTTTATTTATTGCTGTGATTTTTGAACTGAATGGATGTAATAGAATGGCCAAACTTTACATCATTTTAGCATTAAATAAAGATTCGAGAGATGAAGTTTAATGCGAATCAAGACACTATGGACACTTAAGTTAAGAACTAGAAATATGTTAACTTAAGGGGTAATTAGTAGTTGAGTTTTCATAATTAATTCGGATAATAACTTGTTGAATACGAAAATTAAACTAATTCATTATTCGAATCGATTTAAAACCCAACAATTAATTTAGTAAGACATCAATCCAATCATTTTTCCTTAATCATGCATATGAGATTAAATTAGTGAAACTAATTCTCAAGATTTTTTCCACTTCGGTTAATCTATTTTGTCTTTGCTCTCAATTAATTTCTTCGTTTACGTTTCAATTGAATTTTGTAAATTTTATTAAAATCTTTCACTCAACAATCGAGATAGAATGTTTATGACTGCATTGTTTTTATTTTTATTTTTTAACTATATCTACCTCGCATACTTACGATTAGGATAGCCTAGAACTTTTTAAATTTTTTTGGGCTTAACACTAATCTACCTACTAAATAATTCGATTACCTAATTCAATAATGCATTACTAAACTCGTTAAATTTAGAAGAAAATTGCATGCAAGCACAACAAGATATCAATACCGAGTACATTAGTATATTCCGAGCTTAATTGTTAATAAATTATCCCGAGTTTAAAAATAGTTCTTAAATTTGAGTTAAAGTTTAATTAAACTAAAATGTTTAAATTTGACTTTAAATTTGAATTTAATTTATTAATTTTATATTGATCCTATTAATTTAATAT
The DNA here is from genome assembly GCA_027563865.1 of Erythroxylum pelleterianum. Classification (NCBI taxonomy): domain Eukaryota; kingdom Viridiplantae; phylum Streptophyta; class Magnoliopsida; order Malpighiales; family Erythroxylaceae; genus Erythroxylum; species Erythroxylum pelleterianum. The sequence goes on from JAOQMR010000007.1 coordinate 24,951,469, forward strand.
AATTGATCAAATTAACAAAATTATGAATTTTAGTTTGATAAAAAAAGATTTCTCAAGTTTAAGTTTGAGTTTGAGTTTGATTTGAATTTAAATTTAAGTATTTAAATTTGAATTTGAGTTCAATTAAAATTTAATTTTCATCCATTAATTCACAAGATTAATTTGTTACAATTGAACAATTTAAAAAAATATGAAATCAAAACCTAATCAAATCCAAACACCTAAACCAAGCTTAAATTGGGTCCAGCAAAAGGGCATACTATGTGTAGGAGGAACTGGGGATCGTAGGTGGGTTGTAATTGAGAATCTTGAGGTTAGATCAACACATAACGACATTGTTTGGTGAATAGCTGTTCAGTTCTTTTTTAGCAGATCAACCCTTTTAGTTTATTGGCTTTAAGAAAAAGCTTATAAGTTTGTTTGGTAAAGAATTGATTGGATTTAGCCTTTGTTTAGATTGAAGGAAAGGAAGAGAAAAGAAAGGAAGAGAATTACATTTCTCTTGATTTTTATTGTTTGGACAAAAATAAGCAAAGGGAAAGGGAGAGAATGGAGAGGAATAGGAGAGAAGTTTTGACCAATTATATTTCTCACCAAATTGGTGGGAAAGGAAGGAAAATTCAAGACAAGATAACCCTAATATAAGTAAATTACCATTGTATCCTTATTAAATCTAACAAGTAAAGATAAACAAGTTCTATAAACAAGGACATAAAGGTCTTAAAAAATTATCTTCCATTCAATTCCCTCATTTGATAAATTAGAAAAACAAACAAGAGAAAGAAAATCTCATTTCTCTTCCATTCTTTTCTCCCCAATATTTCCTTTCCTTTTTCTTATGCAAATAAGGATCCAAACTGATTCAACCCAACCTGATTTTCAACCAGCTCCTCTTTCGGAGCATTTTATCCTATCAGCTAATATTTTTTCAGCCAAATCTTCATTTTGCTTTCGTTATATTTATCTTTGTTTTTCTCCTCCCTGCTGCCGACTAGTCTCTATCGTCGCTTCCCATCTCTTCGTCTGTTGCGTCATCCATGGGCGTTTAATCGCCCATCGTGATCTTAATAGCAGCGTTGCCATTTAACCATCACCTGCGGCGAAATGAGACACTCCACCGGTGGCTTTCAAACCACTGGTGAGTTTAATCACAAAATCCAATCAAATAGATGCAAAACGCAGGCAGTAAATCGCAAGGATAGACAAACACAGTAGCAGAAATAAGGAACACGCGCAAACAAACACAAAACAAGGTGGACGCAAAACGTGAGCTCCTGCTTAGAACGATCTCACAGCTTCTCTTTTTACATTTTCAGAACGTGAAAGTCAAATTTCAGTGGAGAGCCAACCGACAAGTGGGAAGACCTTAAAGGGAGAATCAAATAGGATGAAAAGAAGATGCGGATGGAAAGAGGAGAACTTTATCTATTTACTCAGTAAAATGAGAGGAATAAAAGATCAATGCTTTGCTTGAAATGAAATCATAAAAGATCAATGCTTTGCCGATTAACATTGAGAATCTTTCGTCAACTCAATTTAAAATTAAATTATATTAAAATATATTTATTTAGTTGACAGGAAATTAAATTATAAAAATAAAAATTAATTTTTATAATTTTCACAAATTTAGAAAACAGAAAGAAATTAAAATTAAAATTAAAACTAAAACTTAAAACTTAAAAAATTAAAAATTCAAACAAAACAATATTTTTATTAAGTTTGGAAACAAAAAGAAAATAAAAAACAAACATACCCTTAGATTGAGACTTTTACTTCCATTAAAAAAAAGAGTATAAATAAATATTATTTATTTCATTAATAACTAATAATTTTTTAATTATATTTTATTAACAATGCATTACATATTAATCATTTAATAAGGTAGTAAATTAAGTATTCTATTAATTAATAAAATTGATAAATAATATGATCAATTTCTTATTTAATTTATAATTTATTTTAGATAAGTAATTAATAGTTATTTGATAAGTTTTACTTTTAATATATAAAATTATAAAAAATCATCTTGTTATTTAACTTTATTTACATTACTTATATTAAGTAGTATAATAATATTTTCGGTTAACCAAAGGATTCAATTATTGTTATTAATAAATTTTTTATGTTTTTTATTAAAGTTATAAACTTAATTTTTATAGAATTAAATATCTAAAATTTAAATTCCTATAAGAATATTTAACGAAATATTAAGATATATAGTATAATATTTATACTCTTATAATTTTTTTTAAAATTATATCCTTATAAGTCTAGATAAACAATTAATTTTATCAAACATTTTTTTAGAAGAATTAATTCTATACGTTTGATTAAATCAACTCATAAAATAACTATCAAGATAATGCAATAAGTTGTTTGTCAAACAACGCCAACACCTTCTGTTCACGCGACAGAGTGACTGCTCTCGGTCGGATGTTCAACAACCTTATCTAGTCCGTGAGAGTTCTTCCTCTTCTGAATTATTCTACCCAAGTTATGAACACTCCCACACGACCACTCCCGCATTCCAATCGCCACTTTCACTACAAACACTCTGATTCTTGCAGATTTTTCCGGTGGACTGCCAGGTAGACTCTCGCCCATTCTAATTTTCACCTCGATATATCTTTTTTTTTCGTCTCATATCTTCTTTGGTGGGGTTGGTTTTTTGAATTCTTTACAGGGAAAGCTTCCAATTCATGTACGCCAGGCCTTGGCACCACATCGTTGATTTCTACTCCAATGTCGTCAATGCCCGTTTGTCTCTTTCCGGCTTATTCCCCACTAAGGTGTACGATCTTTTTCTTTTTTCTCGGTTAAAGTTTGAAACTTTGAGCATGCTGAGTGCGTATTGATTGCCCAATATATATCATTGTGCATGGAAGATACAGCTTTCTCCATGATCCTTTTGGAATTTTTCGATTTGTAGTGTAAAATGTTCTTTCCACCAATCCAATCGATCATATCAGAAACACTCATTCTTTTGTTTTTTTTTGTTTTTTTCCTTTTTAGTGACGATCATCCGTATTTTGAATGTTATTGGCCTGTACCATATTATCACTCACAATATTCTTTGAATTATTTACTTTGTAGCCAAATTTTGTTATTGACGGGGCTGTAACCCCAGAAACTATTGATAAAACTAGATCAAGCGGCATTTCGAGTGAAGTTAGATCGGGAAGGTGGGAAAGAGTAACATTCAAGATAGTTCTTTCATATCATGGTAGTTCATTTGACGGGTGGCAGAAACAGCCTGGTTTGAACACAGTGCAAGGGTAGGTTTTTTCTTGCCAAGTATACACTCTGGTAAAAAGAAATCGATGTTACGGAGCAATTGCTATAATCGGTGTGATGCCTACTCGTATCTTACTATTTTGTGCACTCTGTTCTTATTGACAATTTGGTTTCTGATGAGATGAATAATCTTGCCAGAGATGTTTGTCCACTTTACTTTCTTGAACCATTTTCTTTTACTGATCTTGAAAGTTCATCAAGTAATTTTAAGTTTAAAGGAATTGCTTTCCTTTTATTTCCTGCATGAAAAACACATTCGTATCTTCTTTAATATTAAAGGGAAGTGGCTCTTTGATTTGGCCCCATGCAGTGCCTTATCCCCTCTATATTCATCTTAGTTTTTCTGTAACTTGGACTTTTGTTCAATAAACCCAAATCAAATCAAAACAGTGCTGGGGAATATGCATTCCTCTTTCCATCTCCTTTCATTTTTAATGTTTCTCTTTGGTTTTTTACAGCTTAGTGGAAAGTTCTCTTGGTAGATTTGTTGATGAGAAGAAAGCCCAACTGCTAAAAGAAAAACACAAACCGTTGGAAGGGTGTGCTATTGTTGCAGGGCGTACTGATAAAGGAGTGTCAGCTCTTCAACAAGTTTGTTCTTTCTGTAT
>JAOQMR010000007.1:24956385-24980097 GCA_027563865.1 Erythroxylum pelleterianum
GCTTCAAGAAATGTGTAAGACTTTCAGACAAATATACCATATCTGTAATCTATTTTTATGTTCTCTTTTAGCTATACAAATTTGATGGTTAGTTTTAGTGAGCATTCTTGTGTATAAATTTAACTGCTGGTCCTTAGAATTTTGTGTACATCTGTGCTCTACAATATATAAGTTGAACAAGTTTATTGGACAATCTTCATTCTGCCTATGACCTGGACAAGTTCTCGGCAGAAGTGATATATGTTTCTGCTGCTAGATTGTGTTCTTGATGCTCCATTTTTTTTCTGCTCTGATTTAAACGGAAAGCATCTCAACCTAAACTTTTGAAGCCATCGAACTTTGGACTTTGGAAGGAAGCTAAAATTTCTGATCTTGTTGCGTCTTGTGCATTGTGATCACATTTGTCCTTCTGTGGCAGATTTTCCTGTTGCTTTCCTTTATCTGGAAGATGGGTCTGGAATGTTTATTTTCTTGTTTTGATAAGCTGACTTCGCCCTCCTGAACTTTGTCAGTTGTTTATGACTAAAAAGTGAAGCTTGGATTCTTTATTCATCTGGAAATCCTCTAGAAAATGGTTTATTTGACTGAAATATTGGGTCAACAGTGATGGCTGAAATTGTGATATTCAATCTTGAATTTGGTTTCTGAAAGAACATGTCATTTTGTTTCAGAGGTCCTCCAACCGAATGCTTTATTTATCATGCTCGAGCAGCAGAAGCCAGATTACCATGCTCTGTATAGTCTCTTTCTCATTCCTGCTACTATTCTTTGCCATATTTTCTTTTACTATTTCTGTCTAGCCATATATATACCTCTATGGCCATGCGACATGCGAGTTAACCCTGATAGACCACTACTCTTGTAGGTTCACAAGGAAGAAAGAATGGCTATGTGTGTTGAGCTGGTTGCGAATAGGTTCTTGCGTAAGGTCAAGTATTCGTACAAACTTGCATATATGCCTGATTGTGATAGTTGTTCTCTAAGTAACTCCTTTTGTCATCAGCCTGCCACCAACTACAATTGCCCCCAGATGTTTCTTTTCTTCGTTTAAGCTTTCTGAAATCTGTTTTCTTTTGCGGGAATTTTATTACAGATGGTTCGGGTTCTTGTGGCGACGTCTATAAGGGAAGCAGCTGCTGGTGCAAAAGAGGATGCATTGCTGAAGCTGATGGATGCTACATGTAGACGTGCCACAGCTCCACCAGCAAGCCCAGACGGACTATGTCTTGTTGATGTGGGCTATACTGAATTCGATCCACAAAACTGCCTAATCCCCTAACTATTTATTGCTGTTCATAAGTTTCTGCTGCTCAAGGGGCAACTGTCAAAAGATTGAATTTGAGAATTCCATCTTGAAAGTGTTTGATTAAACCATCCTCGAACATCATACGAGGAGCTAGAAATGAGGAGGCTTGTGTCATATGGAGCTTTAGAAAGGCCGCCTGTTCCAAAAAGAGACCAACAACTAGTGTATGATACTTCTCCCCGAGAATGCCAAAACATCATTGAAGATAACAGATAATTTAATGATTAGCGGTAGACAGGTTTCAACTAATGCTGATGTTGAACTTCCCATGGTTTTGGAAGCTAAGTCTGTTTCGACAGCTTGCAGCAAACAAACATTTATGTTCGGTTTCCAAACATAAATCTTGGAATATACTTAATAACATTGTATTTGCATTGAAATTCTTAATTGTTCAAGGTCTATTATAACTTTCATTTCCTTGTGATCTTGTGGGGTGGACGATAATTCATGCCATAGCCATGCAGAAATTGGTTAGAACCTTTGTACGTGTGTATATATATGATAATGTTATCTAATAAATAGAAATCATAGAAGTGGTTTCGAAGGTAAACCAGAAATCTCTCAGCCTTTGTTTGGATGCTTAGTTACACAAGGGAATGGAAAGGAAAGGAAATCTTACATTTCCCTCCCTTTCTCACCAAATTGGTGGGAAAGGGAGAGAAATTACAAAATAAGAAGCAAAATGGCCCAAATTTCCCTTCCATCCTTTCAATTCTCTCCCTTATTTTTGTCCAAACAATGGAAAGGAAGAGAAATACAATTTCTTTTCCTTTCTCTTCTCTTGCTTTCCCTCCATCCAAACAAAGGCTCAATCTTGACCTTACCTCCTTCCCATGAAATTGGAAATCCCAAAAATAAATTAAAAAAAAAAAAAGGGACGACGTCAAAGTTGCAGACACCCGTCTTCTCCAGTTGAGGGAAAAAAAACGACCTTGGTGGTCTCATACCCTATTCTTAGGCATTTTACACACACCCTCTCTGTGCTCTTATCTCACTTTCTCTTTCTTCTGCCTAATTTTCTCTATCTTTTTCTCTATGCCATCCAAATTTCACCACCTCCCTTACCTTTCTCTCAATTCCCCACAACCCAAGAAGCACCCATTTCCTGCAATTACTATAGTCCACATTGTGCACCATCATGCCTGTAAAGGGCGCGCACGCCGCCCCACTAGTGCGCGTACCACCTTACAACACCACCATAACAATAATGGCTTCCGAAGAAAGGAACTTTCTGTCCCTCCTCGTTGTCTTCCTCGTTTTTTCTCTCCATTTTGTTGTCTCTTCTGGATTTACGAACTCCGAGACCCTCCTTAAGTTCAAGGGTTCGTTGTCCAATCCATCGGCATTAGCTAGTTGGAGTGAAAAGACTACACCTTGCAATGGAGATGTTGCCAATTGGGTAGGTGTGCGTTGTAACAACAATTCCGTTTGGGGTTTACAGCTTGAGAGAATGGGATTGTCAGGGAATATTGACGTGCGAATACTCAAGGATTTGCCCATTTTGAGAACTCTGAGCTTCGTGAACAATACCCTTGACGGTCCTTTGCCGGTGTTCAATGAACTGGTTGCATTGAGATCAATTTACCTGTCAAACAATCGCTTCTCTGGGGAGATTCCTGGCAATGCTTTTGAGGGCATGTCAAGGTTGAAGAAATTGTATTTGGCGAACAATGAGTTCAAAGGTGGCGTTCCTTCGTCGTTAGCTTCCCTGCCAAAGCTTGTGGTTTTAAGGCTCGAGGGGAACCAGTTTAGTGGGCAGCTACCGGATTTTCGTCAGAAGTTTACATCTTTTAATGTGTCAGATAATGCGTTAGAAGGACGAATTCCGGCGAGCCTTAGCAAACTGAAACCGACCTCCTTTTCTGGTTAGTCTTCACATTGTTCCTCTAAGTATCATATAAGATTTGATTTAGCCTACACAGTACTGTGGAGCACCGTGGAACCTATCTTCATAATCTAAGCTTACATTAGACAAACAGCCATTTATAAAACGTTCCAGATTGTCTGAAACTAGCCAAAACAAATAGAAAGCTTTTAGCTTTTGATTCACTGATCCAACCAATTTTATACCTGATTGATTGTTGAGACATTGACACAACATATTGAGGATGGCCACGGACTTCCGTTAACAATAACAATGTCCATAAAGAAAAGCATTCTAAGATTACTAGCATCGACTTCTTAATCTGTAGAAGTGTTAAACTTGTTTACTTTAGTTATAACAACGTAGACGATTGGTATTCACGTCATATTGATTATTGCAATGTCCGCCATTTCTGTGATTGATTAGACAACAAAGCCCTATGTGGAGAACCATTGAGGGAATGCCCCGAGCTATCCGGCTCTAACTCTAAGAACCCCGATTCATCTCACTCTAAGAAGCCTTCAACAGCCAGTATCATTGTTGTGGCTATAGTTGTATTGGCCGCAGTAATTGCTATAATTTCAGCTTGGGTGATTCTCCTCCGTCGAAGAAATCGGGCACCTGAATCGGTAGAAGCACCAGGACCATCAAACTTGCAGAAGAAAACAGGCTTCAAGGAAGTAGAACAACGATCACATCCCTCGCCTGACCTCTCAGGAAGCGGCAGGAGAGCCGAAACCTCAAAGTTGTCATTTGTAAGGGAAGATAGGGAGATATTTGATTTGCCAGACTTGTTAAAGGCCTCAGCTGAAATACTGGGTAGTGGATGCTTTGGTTCTTCTTACAAGGCTGCTCTCTCAACTGGAGCAATGATGGTAGTGAAGAGGTTTAAGCAAATGAACAATGTTGGTCGAGAAGAATATCAAGAGCATATGAGGAGGCTAGGAAGGTTAGCACATCCTAACGTGCTTCCACTTGTCGCATATTATTACAGAAAGAATGAGAAGCTTTTGGTCACAGATCATATTCAGAGAGGCAGCTTGGCAGTTCATCTCCATGGTAATGTTCTTATGTTGTTGATGTTCATACTAAATTATAAATCACTTAGTGCTGTAATAACTTTATGAAGCTAACTACCACAATTTTTTTCCAATCTGTCATGGTTGAATCACTACAATACCAAAACTTACTACTTCAATTTTTTTTTCATTCTCTCATGTTTGAATCACTATGATACCAAAACTTCAGGTCATCAGTCTCTAGGCCAACCAAGCCTTGATTGGCCAACTCGGTTGAAGATCATTAAAGGAGTGGCTAACGGTCTTGCATATCTTTACAAAGAGCTTCCCAGTATAATTGCAGCACATGGCCACCTTAAATCCTCAAATGTTCTTCTCAACAATTCCTATGAACCAGTTCTCGCAGACTATGCTTTAGTTCCTGTGATCAACCAAGAGAATGCTCGCGAGCTGATGGTGGCCTACAAGTCCCCTGAGTACTTGCGACACGGCAGGATCACAAAGAAGACAGATGTATGGTGTCTTGGGATGTTGATCCTTGAGGTCTTAACTGGAAAGTTCCCTGAAAACTTTCTGCAACAAGGGAAGGGCAAAGGGGAAGAGGACTTGGCAAGTTGGGTCAATTCTATCCTTCCTGAAGAATGGACGGACAAAGTGTTCGAGCAGGGGATTGCAGGAACAAAGGGTAGTTATGGCGAAATGACCAAGCTGTTGAACATTGGTTTGCAATGTTGTGAAGGGGATGTAGAGAAGAGGTTAGACTTGAAGGAGGCTGTTGAGAGGATTGAAGAGCTAAAGGAGAAGGACAACGATGATGACTTCTACTCTTCATATGCTAGTGAAGTGGATGTAAGATCTTCAAGAGGAAAATCTGATGATTTCGACTTTTAAAATGTTGGTGTAGCAAAAATGGACTTGTAATCTACATAGTGGATTCAAATGTACATCTTGGACAGTCCAATTAATCTCAGATGGTTATGGGATTTGATAATTTGCTTATATACGGAAAATTTTATATGTAAATGTTGGGGGATAGTTGGGGTTAGAAGATGGGTTTTGTCTCTACTTAGTTTTACTCAAGATCTAGGACTTTAGGCTTGCATGATTCTGAATTTATCTTCCCTCTCTCTTTTTTGTCTTTTCCTGCTATGGCGTTTTAAGTAAATAGTTATCAGTGACCTAGAAGCCAAATATGGCAGTAAAATTGCCGATCACTTATCCAACACGCACAAATGACTTCAAACAACACCTCTGTCAAGTTAAATCTGCAGAATTTCGTCTCAAACTGATACTAAGTGCTGCAATTCCTGGCTCTGAAGCAAAAATTTGAAGACTTGGTTTTAGCAGATTAGAAGGATCAAGAAAATCTGGAAGCTGAGTGGGAGACAGAAAGCAGACTTGGTGTAAATAAGCAGAAAACAGAGAAATATGAAGGGTTATGGCTGTATTGAGTTATGACTACCTAATATCCGAAAAGAAATTATTCAAGATGATAGCTTGACAGGATGAGTTCAGAATTTCTTATTGTACAACTTTGTCATATGTTGACATAATACAATTTTAAAACCAAGGAAACACGGTGACAACAAAGACGAGGAAACTGTCTAAAAGCTGAAATCAGCTCAATCTTTTCTCCTCCACATTAATGAAAAAAGTCAGCAAATCCGCCATTCTTGAAAATCCGGGAGTCGGGCCTTCTTTTCATATTATTTTAGAAATTGGATTCAATTGTCAACTGCTGCTATTGAAAATAGGATTACTACGGATTAAAGTAGCAATGTAAAATTAAAGACCTTCAATGATTGCTAAAATCGTGAATCATGCCATAAGTCTTGGGGAAGATTGTGTACTTGAGGTGATAATTTTTCATCATGGCAATCAAGATTCTATAATTCAGGGTTTTTTGAAGAGAGGAATTTGTTCTTTCTTATAATTCTGGCAAGCCAAGCTTGGATTTTCTGACAAAACCATAATGCTGAATCATGGAAAATGTAAACTTAATGTTGGGTTGTTGATCTTATAACTTTCCTCGCTCCTCCCTTTGGTTTCCTCTGCTTCCTTTGTTCATTATGCAATAATCTAGAATAGATGTATTTGAAGTTGAAGCAATTCTGAAATTCAGGGATTACCTTGTTAGTTGGATAAAGGGGTCGGAATGGCCAACTTAGGTTAGTTGCTTATAACTCCATGAAACTGCTTAACCGTGAATCCAAATCAATCCATTAGCGGTTTATCTTAAAAACTAATGTATCTTTTCTGATGGCAGAGTTTACTGGGTTTAGAAATGCCAAGGTACAAAACCATGGTCAATCATCTAGAATGTATAAGAAACAGGGAGGCGGCATGATTTTCAATTCCAGTTAAGAACAAGAAACCCTAAAATAGTGTGCATTTATTGCTGGATTTGACCATATCATTTGCCTGATTTAGTACAACGAACTATAACTACATTGGAGAACGAACTGTCTAATCGAATCCCCTTTTGATTGTTTCCTTTTGGTTAAAAGATATGGTTTGTTCTCTACCGTCTCCATCCGAGTGGGTTTCTAACAAATCTGTTATTGGTTGCAGCAACAATGGTAATAAGGACTTGGAGTCGGTCGCATTGTCTGACAGGAAAACTGCGGGTTCATTCCAAGGTTTTTGATTAACTTGGAAACTTTCATTTCTTTACTCGTGTTTTGGGTTCCTGACTCCTGGATTTCCCCACCGATAACCGTATCTGAGGCATCTCCTGGCAGAGAAGAGAAAGGAACAGGAAAATGCGGCAACAGGTGGAACATGGTGATCAGAGGGGAGAAGCAGACAGGTTTGTAGCTGTGGCAGTAGACAAGGACAAGTCCAGCCATTATGCTCTCAGATGGGCTGTTGAACATTTTGTCACCCGAGATCAAACTTTGAAACTCATCCATGTCATACCACCTTCATCAGGTAGCTCTCTCTCTGTCAGGAAATATACAAGTTCATGAATGAAATAGGCTGTTTGTTCTTTCTACGTGGGACCTGACAACGTTTCCAATACTGTTTTTAGTTCATTTCATGTGACATTGTAGCCTATTGGATTTTACAATTTGATTTTATTCGAGCTTGTGGACTTTTTTCATCTTTTGCTATATTTCTTCTGATGCAGCGCAGAACTACAACTCTTATATTGATCAACAGGCTGAAAATCGGGCGACGGAATCATTGATCTCATTTCGATGTTTCTGCAGAATGAAAGAGGTCCTTTTCAACAGTGCTTTTCACATTACAAAAGAACTAGTATTTAATATAATATAAATTTGGTTCATCATTTCTTCTGACCGTATGATTCTGGAATCAGGTTCAATGTGAGACTGTTATTCTAGAGGATACAGATGTGTCAAAAGCGCTCATTGCATATGTTTGCCAATCTGGAGTCAGAACTTTGTTGCTTGGTGCAGGATCAAGGAATAGCCTTTCCAGGTAACAGGCTGGGTAGCCAGACACTAACGTCATTACCTACTTAAATAGAAATTTGAAGCAAGGTTCTTTCAGATCAAGGACAATTTCAAGTCCATGAAGCTGTCTAGAATACTTCCTTTCTTTGTGAACAAATTTGAAAAGATCCCTCATTTTCCTTGCCTGAATTGAAACATGTAAACTGATATAATTAACTTGGTATTGTTTTTATTTGTCAGACTCTTCAAGACTACTGATGTCCCCAGCAATGTACTGAAATGGGCACCAGATTATTGTTCTGTATATGTTATCTGGAAAAGGAAGGTGAGTAACTACAGAAAAGCGACCCGACCAGCTCCAAATATTTCTGCAGCAGGAGGACATGGTGGTAGGAGTGATGAGTCAGTATCTGCCAGGCAAGTGTTCGCTTCCTCGATTTCAAATTTCAATGACAATAATGTTTGAAACAAATGCTTATATGGAGTGAAAAGCTTGATGCTTGTTATTGTTGGCTTTATCTGATAATGCTAAAAATGCTTCTGCAGAGAAAGATATGAAGAGCTCTCATCGCTTGACATGGATATGCCATTTGCTAGCTCTGGAAGGCAAAGCACTGATAGTTCTTTCTTTTCTTTTTATGAAAACCTGGCGTCTGGACCACCTCCTCAGGAATCTTTGGGGCACACAAAAGATGACTGGTCTGAACAATCTCGGGGATCTTCAAGGGGCTCAGATGTAGAATGCTGTGACTTTGACTTACTATGCCCCAACTCCCATTCGAAAACTCCCAAAGGTCGTGGCCATAGTTGTGAATTTAATGCGGAGGAGGACGATACTGGCTCAGGAACATGGTCATTACAAAATGCTGTAAGCTGCTGACTCATTCTGCATCTAAAATTTCCCAAAGATGGATAAATTTAGCTAATTCTTCAACTTACTGAAATTACTTCCAGAAAAATCTTGAGGATGAAGTGAGCAGGCTAAAGATAGAGCTGAATCAAACGATGGACATGTACCATGCAGCTTGCAAAGAAGCGCTTACTGTTAAACAGAAGGTAAGTCGAAGTCTGTGAATAACTAACTTGGTATTGTTAGTTAATGGCCATCATGACGTACTTTATGATTCACCGCAGGCAATGGAACTTGAACAGTGGAAGAAGTCATTAGAGGAGGCACATGAAGCTCAAGATAAAGAAACAGCATTAATGATGGTGAAGAACGCAGAAGCACAGTGCATTAAGAATATTGATGAGATTGAACAGCAAAAGAGGAGGCTCATCAGTGCAGAAACAGATGGTCCCAGAGAAGAGGATAAGAGGAAAGTGTATTGGGAGGATGATACCTCAGACCAAAATGCCTTGGCCCTTCATTACCAGAGCTTATTCCACATTGCAGCTGTTTTGCTTTGGCTTTACGTCTACTTCTCTCTGTAATTTAATTATACCTTGAACTTCCAAATGTAACTGTGTTCCCCTTGAATGTGTTTATTTTATAAAGCTTGTGGGCTAATAGCAATTAATCATAGTATTCGTCATGTTATAAAGGCAACTCTCTCTCTCTCTATCTCTACAGGTTCTCTGTAATCTTTCAAAGGCCTATTCTTTTTCTTTCTTTCTATTCTACAATCAAAACCACCCCAAAACCCACTTCCCTTCTCTAAATTTGACCTCTGATACACAGTTTCACGAGTCTGAAGAATATCCATGTCCCAGTTTGTCCAAAAGATGAAGAAAAGAAGACCCTTCATCAGTGTTTCCCTCTTCACCACATTGTTCCAATCGTTTTCCATTGATAAGCCTGCTAAACTTTCGAGACGGCGGTGCTGTTTTGAGTATAGTTTCTGAAATGACTGATTTAATGATAACAACCAGGAATCTGCTAAAGTTACAAGCTTGGCCGTGTCTCCTAGATCTAACCCCATAAAATTGTTTCTTTAGCTAAACCCGCTGCTAATTTCAGAAGGGCAATTGGGTTATTGAATGTACATAAAGAAATATGGCCTTGTTTGTTGTGGATGAAAGCGATGAGAGTTATACCTGTGTTATTTCTTACGATGCTCTGGAGATTCGGTGACCGTTCTTGACGTAAACCCTGGACCTTTTTATGCTTCGTATCGCCGACGAAACTATGAATGTTGAAGTTGGTGATGAGGTAGGAGAGTTGTGGACTGATGATTACCTGATTTCATGTAATCTTTTCAACAAGCTGCTTCATGGACAGGAAGACATTTTCATGTACAGGTACAGGTACGCCAATCTGGACAAGTTTAATTCCTTGGAATTATTTCTGGTTGGTGAATGGTACTAGTTAGTACAAGTTCTTGGCGATAAGTGCATGTAATATTAACCAAAGTTGCAAAAATAAAGGATCTGAAAAGCGTGACTAAATAACTGGAACCCATCAACGTTAGAAGAGGCAATAGCTAGGACTTTTGAGAGCATACATTATCCTTTAATGGATGCATTTCTATTCAAATTTGATTTGCCAACCTAATCTAATCTTACAATGTTGAACTGGTTTTGCGATCGAAGGAAGACCTTTACAATGACATTAAACTTAATAACCCTATTTCAACCTAAACTTGGCTGATGTGGAACCAGCACCATATTCAATCAGGTCTGCATGCAATAGTCAATGGACATATCTGACCCTAAATTGGTGCATGGGATGGTATGGATAGGATATTCAGACTTTTCCTTGCCGTGCCTCCTCCTCTCACTCGACTTTTCAGGCATCTACTCTTGCTACGAATCCTATAAATACCTCACACATCTCTACAGAGATCATCTCATATTCTCTCATTTGCTGGTTCTCTAGTTTTCTTTGTTCTTGTGCGAGATAAATACATACACATATACGAAGTCAACCATGTCTAGAATGACGGGAAGCTTAGTTTTCGTTACTTGGCTACTTGCCATGACAACCATATCCACTGAAGCTCAGAAACCTGCAGTTCTAGACACAGAAGGGCGAGCTGTTCGGAGTGGTGTGGAGTACTATATTGTACCTGCTGCAACTGATATTGCTGGAGGTTTAACCCTGATTGATCGCAACAATTCTTGCCCTCTCTACGTTGGTCAAAAACCTCTGGCAGAAGTGGTTTCCCCAGGCACTTCGGTGATATTTACTCCATACGCTGCAGGAGAGACCGTTATCAGAGAGTCCAGAGACTATACTATTACTTTCCAGGCAGCCACTATCTGCATTCAGTCAACTTCCTGGAGAGTCGGGGAGGAGGACCCTGAGACAAACAGGAGATTTGTGGTGACGGCAGGAAGAGCATCCTATTTCACCGTCGACAAAGTTGGAACTGGAATCTATAACATTGCATTTTGCCCCACTGAATCCTGTCCAAATTGCAGGGTCAGATGTGGAAATGCAGGCATTTTGGTTGAGAATGGAAAGAGGTTGGTGGCTTTGGATGGTCCTGCTTTCCCTTTTGCATTCAGGAGGGTTAACTAATTCAAAGTATAATCATAACCAATAAAATGGCGATTGTTGGACTTGATCGTTAGTCTTTAATTGTATCAGAAGTTGACAGTATTACCGTGCAGGCATTTCAACTTCTTGTTATCTTATTAATAAAACAAAAGGGATGTTGGTATGCGTGTGTATATATATACATATAGTGAGTAGTCTACAAAATAACATTCCCATGGAAGAAACATGATTTTACAACCTGAAAATGAAAACACCGTTCAAATTAATAAAATTGAGGAAGCCTGCCCATTTATACACCTAAGACTAGGGCACAGATTTCCTTCCTTCTATCTTCCCATCTAAAACTCCATGGCCACGAGAGACATTTCTACTCTCAGAGTGCTAACTATTGAAAAGAGAGCAGTTGAATATGAATATAACAACGGCATCAAGTTGACAAAATCATAAGCGTACAACGAATTGCAATCTTAACTTAGCTAAGATTAATCCCTGGAATAACTTGACACGTGTGGAGGGACTTGGCATGGGCCTATGGGGCGAGAATGCTTCTTCTTGTCTGTGTCCTGTAATATGAACCGAGGCCGATCTACCAAGTAGCGCTCTGAGTGCTATACAATTTGTGACGTACGTCCTACTGGTTCCTAAAGCTGAGAAAATTTTTCCTTGCTTTCTGAATTTATGCAAAACCATACACCCTATGAACATTATCCTAAATGATACAAGGCCACAACACGGAAGAATCACTAGCATTTGGTAGACTAGACTATGGATTGCCATTATCAGAACTGCTGCATGCTTGGTTTGGAAGGACAGCATTGCCAAAATCACCATCTAAGCTCATCTGTTGGACCTCTTGAGGGGATAGGATCTTGATGTACCGAACACAGTTCACAAATTCCCTGAGTATCCAAAACCATAAGAGACTAAGGTAAGCATAGTGAAGCCATTCCTATTGGTTAGGATCTTACTGCACTCTTGTCCAGACGTACAGAAAAATTCTAGATAAGAGATGAGGTGCTAGATATATTTACTGGTGAGGAACTTACTCCCAAGGGTCATCCCCAACTAGTAAGACATCATTCTCATGATCCACATACACAAGTTTCCATCCTATTCTTGGTCCATCTTCCAGTTGTCCCTCTATACCGAATCTTCGAGCCAGATCATGCTTAAGCTCAAGGTAACCAGCATAACGAGTGATATCAATCGACCTTCCAACAGCTCCACGTTTGTATACCTGAAGATAATAATGAGTTCAGTATGTACTTGGACATACTTGAAACTAAAGTATATATGATGATTCACGTCTAGGGACAGGAGTCTGATAGACTAGCAGAACAAACCTTCGTGAATGTTCGCATGCGTTGAAACTGGGGTGGAGGAGCCCAGGGGCCTCTGTTCATGAAGCTGCTCTCAGTAATGTTGGACTCCATCGCGTTAAAAGCCATATCTGGAACTCCAAATGACTGGGAAACCATTGAGGACGAGAGTTCCTGTTGGGGATCTTTTGAATTTTCACAATTCGCAAGCATGCTTCCTGAAGAGAGATTGTTAGAGACATCCTTCCCCAGCCCCACCATGCTCTTTGTCAACAACTGGTCAGAATTCATTGGCACGGTTACTTGTCCATTGATGTTAGTCCCATATGGAAGATTATCCCTGGGATCGACATGGATTTCTCCATCTTGGCTATTGTCTCTTAACAACAATGACTGGAGATTATATGCAGAGTTGTTGTTCTGCTGCAACTGAACATCATTCTGAGAAAGGCAAACTGAGGCTGTAGAAGAAGAACTGTCCAAAAATTCTGTTTGTGTGGCAGAACCATTTAAGTACACTTGTGGCAGAAAATTTCCTTGATTTTGTGGCTTGGAGATGTTCAATGAGGGTTTAACATCACATTTTGGTTGCAGATCTCGAATCAGATTAGCGTTACATGTCATACTCTCCAAGGCATTGGGACTCAAGAGTGTGGCAGTAGACTGTGCCATATCCTCCCCAAGTGTTGTGCTTCGATGAACTCGACTATTTGTCAATGGTTGAACGAAGTTCGGACAATTGTTTGTGGACGGTGAAGTAGAGCAGGATGGAACATCTTCAGTAATTCCTGATTGCCCAACTCCTGCAGTTGCAGTCAGAACACTGCCACTGGGATTTAGTTGACTGGTTGTGGGGCACGAGACATGCCCCACAAGACCAGGCATTTCAGATAATGTTCCAGGCTGCTGTGCTTGAATATTTGGCTGCTGGGGTGGATTAGAGAACCTAGTATTAGTTTGGCTGTTACTCCTTGTCAAGTGCTGTTGAATAGCATTTGACTGAAGGATTGAAGTGGGTGTTGCTTGCGGCATTTCCAGCATTTGGTTTGACGCCATAGACCTAGAGAAGCTTTGAGATGGATCTACAAGCTGCTTCTTAGGATCTTGAAGTTGAGCAATTTGGACAGGCTGCTGCAATACAGACTGCTGTGCTAAAATTGATTGTTTTTGTTGCTGAAGCTTCTGCAACAACTGGAGCTGAACCTGATTGTCGGACATCTGTTGATTAACATGATCAGGCAGCTGTGGTTGAAGTAGGCCCTGTTGTTGATTGAGACCCATCACGTGCTGCGGCTGCAGGCTTTGAGGAAGGTTTCTAACAAGTTGCTGGCTTTGAATGGATGCTGCTTGTTGAAGAATGTCATTGCTTTGAGCTAGAGTTTGAGGATGCAGAATTTGGGTTTGACCTTGACTTGAAGGTAGATTTGAAGTCATTGAATTTTGCCTTGATTGTTGAGTCACATCACCCAGCTGTTGCTGCGGTTGTATGACTGAGCTCATATGGTTCATTAAGGATGGTAGCTTGGGAAGCTGATCAAGCTGTTGGGCTTGCTGAGGCATCCTTTGAGCATTGAACTGCAAGCTGTTTGGCTGCTGAGTTATTTGCGGTGCTGATAATCCCAACTGACGGGTAATATCACTTCCAGACATATTCTGCAAAACAGATCCTGGCAAGGATTGCATGTAGTTGGGCTGCATGGAGTTGTTCAGAGAAGTGTTTTGCTGCATGTTCATCCACTGGACTAAGCTTAGGCCAGATGCAGCCTGAGGGTCTTTCATGCAGATATCGTCACCAAGCCAAGGCATGGGCCTTTTGAATAAGTTGTCCAAATCAGAGGAATCATCACCTAGAAAAAAGGAAAGTCAGAACCAGTCTAACAAAAACAAAATTTTGGAAGCTTCAAAGGCCCTTCTTATTAAGTTTTAGTAAAATGTCAGGAAAAGATTGAAATCCATCCTCAAGATTTTAGTTTATCAATCTTAATGCACTTGCTACCAACAAACCACATGGAGGGCCCTCAAAAGTCAACCTGTGAGATGGACAAGATAAAAGGAGAGAATCTTTCCAATGAAAGTCTTCTATTATTGTATCTTTCCAGTAACTGATAACTGAACTTGGTATGAAAAAAACAATCGTTAGTTAATTCTTAGAAAGCC
This sequence comes from Erythroxylum pelleterianum, assembly GCA_027563865.1. Classification (NCBI taxonomy): domain Eukaryota; kingdom Viridiplantae; phylum Streptophyta; class Magnoliopsida; order Malpighiales; family Erythroxylaceae; genus Erythroxylum; species Erythroxylum pelleterianum. The sequence continues at coordinate 24,970,912 of JAOQMR010000007.1, forward strand.
CATTAAAGAAAGGCTGTAGAAAAGTTTGAGAATTGAAAAGGGCAAGCATTAGGTGAACTTGTGGAGCATCAAAGGTTAATATCCAGGTAACAACCTAAGCACAAAAAACTGAAATGATATATATTTGAAAAGAATAGAATAATAGGCTAAGATGAACAAGAAAAAAAACATATGTTTTACCTGGCATTCCTGATTGCCTTGGACGCTTGGATATAAAGAATGGAGGAGGACATATGAAAAATGGAGCAGTTACTGGTTCAATCTCCCATATTGAGACGCGAGTTCGTCTTTCCCCAGCTGTTGACTCATCCCACCCAACCTGCAAGCGAACATCAAGTTATTAAAACAGCTAAGATATGTTTAGGTAACCTGGCGGACTAGGCAACAAGGCCTCACAGTTCACCTGCAAATTACGCCACTGTGAGTTCTTCCATCTTAGTGGATCAATATCACTTATACCCGTGATTGTACCCATATACCTGGAGGAAAAATGTTTCCCTTAATTCTCAAATCATTCAACGCATAATAAATACCTTAAAAAGTCACTTCTATCCAACAAGTTTATAAAGTTCCCAATTTCCAACAGTCAAACTTGATTAGACCAATTAATTATGCTTATCTTCCCTCGTATAGATGAAAATGATGCATAATGCTAGAGTTGTTATGTACCTTCTTGTCCCTGACTCTTCAGTTTCAAACATCATTCGGAAACGCATGCCAAGAGAAATTTGGTTGCTATATACAGCCTTGTAGTACTTTGCTAAAGGGATGACAAATTCTGAAGGGCTAGCCCTAGGACAAACATTTATCAAGTGTCAAAAATTCTCTGTGAGCATGACTCAGCCAAGAAACAGCCAGTAAAGAAGGAAATCTATTCACCTTGGATTGTAAAACACTGTGAAAGGACTATTGTTTGCCGCTGCATGGGCTGCCGCAGCCAGGATTCCAATATGCATGCTATCACTTGACAAAACAGATGACGATAAATTGGTAGTTTGCCTGTTTGCCCGTCTGATGCCCAATAGTAGTTGTTGCTTTTCATCTCTGCTCAAATGAATACATGATATTGAATAAATCTAACTGGCCATAAGGCAAGATTACTTATGTCAATTCTCATGGACCTAAAATCAAGTCTCAAGATCAAGTAAAATATCCGAATAGAAAATCTATGAAAAGAAAAAGAAAATGGTATACTCACAAGAACTTCAAATATTTTGAGTCACTCGCTCTTACCTTATAAATAAAACAGAGTCACCAGCCAAAAGCCTTTTTCCACTAACAAATAGGCTCCACCCAGTTGTAAGCAAGTGACGTTTAGGTTGTCCTAAGATTATTGAGGCCAGGAATTCGGTTATGATGTTAAAGTGGTTGATTGATTTCAAACACCAAAACTTAATGGATCTAAAATCAACTTACCACGGTAAATGTGACGAAAAGTCCAGACCGTATCATGCAAATCCTTGGCGACAATTTCTTGGGCTGGTGGTTGCATGGAGAAATCCTGTAAATTTTAGAATGTAGGTAAGTATCAACAGAAATAATCAATGTACCAGATAATCTATACAAATAGCAAATCATTTACCAGAGGAGGGAAAATCTTCTCCGCTGCACGACGGGGAACAGAAAAACCCCCATGAGTGCTCGTGTCACTCGCTGTTAAAGTTTTGCAGAAGAACTCAGTTTGTGGTTTATTTGACTTCATTGAAAGATCTGATCTTAGTAAAGCATCCTTGTCATACTGCACACAAAATACTCATATATTCAGATGGAGTCAGCAACTGAAAGCATTTAAAGGCCATCCTGGTTCTGTAGTTCTTCTTTTACATATGCACTACACTTGGACCTTTATTAATTAACGATATACATTCATATATTCTTTCTACAGGTACTTAACTTCCAATCGTTTTAGATGAATTGATGGAACACCTAAGCTCCTAAACTACAAAAATAAACTATATATTTTTAAACAAGTCCTTACTGAAGGAACGGGTTGTAGGGTCATCTGAGCATAAACTTCGTCTGTTTCTGGGTCAGCCTACAGAATCGAAAGCAAGAAATCAGAACAACGGGAAACTTATACAATATCTGCCAGATAAGAGAGCTACTATACATGTAAGGTGACATTATGGAGAAGACACAGTAGTTTTGATTGAAGGTTTGGATAGTTTGGTATCTGTGCATCCACATCCTTCTTCATAGATGCTGCAACCTGAAATTATTAATATCAGTCCTAAGTAAACTTGAACATACTTCTGTATCAGAAAAGCCAAAATGACAGTGTAAGTCAATCACACATGGATAGTCCATCCAATAACTACTTGTTTCCTGTTTACGCTTTACCTTCTAAGTCTATCAAAAATGAACAAACTTGTTTACTAAGACAAAGCAAACAATTTTACCTTCCAAGTCTCATCAAAAGGGAAAAGAACATCTACCTTCCAATTTCCAAAACAAGCAGTCATTAATAAGTAGAAAAGAAAAAGGTAATTGGCACGTAAGCCAACAATATTCTTTTCTTAACCAGTTAATGCTATTTTTTTTAGTCAAACCACCTAATAAGAAAGTAAAAATACATCATAAGTCCATTATCCAACACGTTCATTCATGGTTGAGAAGAAGATGGATAATTAACTGGAAATTAGTTATATTAAGAAAGCAAGAACAGATAGAGATAGAGAGAGAGTCAGACAGAAAGTTAACCTGCTCGCTGTGACCTTGAGGGAAGTAAACGACGTGGGTCCCAGCCGCCGGAAGATTCACCAGCGGCCCAGCACACGCCTGCCATAGCTCAGGGTTTATGCTCTTCTTCTCTGTTACAACTCCTCCTGCACCTGCATCATCCACACGTGTCGCCACCCCATTAATCCTCACCAAATTTCCCTTTATTTTCATTTTTAACTTCTATCCCGATAGTTCTTTTCTATCCGTTTGTTTCCCGAGAAAAAAACAGATTGCAGGAGCCCAGAACCGGAGAAAATGAAGGAAAGAGGAAAAGGAGTAGCATGTCGGATTCAATTTTTGCTTAAAAAGGAAAACTAAAAAGTCTCTCTTGGGTTTTACTTCTAAAAGCATAGATTTTCTCGAAGGATAAAAGGCGAAACTAAAAGCGACAAAAAGACGAGCTTGTATTAGAAACTAGATATATATATATATATATATATATATATACACACACATATATAGCAATCGACAAACGAACTATGGATGCGTCCATTTTTCACTAGCTAAGTAAAAAATAAGTAGATGACCTTCTCCAGGATTCACAGCGGTGTTAGCGACGGTCAGGGCCGCTGCGGTTGCTCCTCCGGCACAGTTGGCCGGCGTCTTCATTTCCCTTTTCCGGCGAAGCACAAACAACTAGTAACTATAAACAAAAAGCATATATTTACTCCCTCCTATTATTTTATTAAGTCAAAGAACCCATCTTTCGAAACCTCATGAGTTAGACCAGCTCAAATTAGCATCAACAAAGCACACAACTTTCCACAACCTCTTAAAAAGGGAAGATGGATGGTGGTTTGGAGTCGATAAATTAAGGAATGGGTTCCGGCGAGAAATTCCGGCAATCTGGCCGGAAAACAACAAACCAAGGGGAAAAAAAAAAGACGGGAGTGGTGGGTTTACAGGGGCTATGGGAATGGTGTAGAGCTTCTCAGAGAGCAGGAACTGAAGCTTTTGCCCCCTATCTTCCCCTACATTACGCAGACAAGCTCAAATATTTTCCTCTCTTTACCTTCACTTTCCTTTTGCTTTGTTGCTCTCTCTCCTTTTTCTTTCTTTCTTTATGTCTGATTGTCCCTTTCTAATTGACTAATACACCCCTCCTATCCTGAGTTTAAGTGCTATTTATTTATTCATTTCCTTAACCATAGTTACTATAAGCCAAAAGTTATTTAGAAAATAATAATATAAGAATAAAGGGTTAAAAGATATACAGCTTTTAGAATATTCTTTACCTAATGCTATATATTTGATTAAATGCTTATTAATGAAATATTATTTTATCGTTTAGAAGAAGGGTTTATAATAAAACGAAATAGAAGGGAAGAGTTTTACATTATATCGCATTTCATCGTAAACGATATAAATAAGTTAACTCCAATTTAGGAAGTTTAAGATAAAATGTAAAATAATAAATAACATTTTATTATATTATATTATGAACTATTTTTTAAAATAATATTTTACTATGTTACGTTATAAACTCTTTTATCCCTCCTCACACAACAAATTTCTAACATTACGATCATTTATATTTTATTTTATTATATTGTATTTTATTAAAAAACTTTACGCCCAATCAAGCATATTCTTAAATACATATAAAAATAACTATGAAATAAATATTATACTTATAGTAATTAAATACTGTTCATATGATAATCTTCTAAAAAGGGCAAAAAGACAAGGGATGCTGTGTGTGATAGAAGTGTTGGCGCTTTGACCATTACCGTCAGTTATACGTCCGACCACATGATCAAATGAGACATGTTTTTCATTTTGTCACTCTTATGACATATATGGAATTGGTGAACATAGGTTGTATACACTTTAATTATCTGTCTAAACACATTATGTTGCTCAATGCCAACTAATTACAGTCCAAACAAACAGATTAAAATAACCAACTATGTAGGTCTAGTTGATATTAGAGACGGAGTTCAGTTTCAAAGTGATGCCATGATTTGTCATTTTCAAGTTTCATCGTAGTAAGAGGTGAATAGCAAATCAATTCATAATTTCTTAACATACCCCACGTTTCAAATATGCTCATTTAAATTTATTTATAAAATTATATTAAAACAAAAATATAGAACCAGGGCACTATGGTCAGAGCAATCGACGATCTAAACATTTTTATTTTTTATTTATATAATAGTAATAATAACAATTAATGATGTATGAGATTACTGACCTTTGCAAGTTCCGTTCCGTTTCACAATGTAAGAAAGGTTGGGAGGAGTGTGCTAAAATTTAGTAAGCAGCATACGCGTGGCCTCATCTTTCTCACATGCTCACTGTACGGCCCACCGCCTTTAAACTCCATTAGCAATGATTAAGGGTCCAACTCACTTAAGTGGGGTTTAAGAAATTTTAATTACTTATTATTGGGAGATTAAATACATATAACCCTCCCGGTGACGTGGCCCACCATGTCGGCTGCTCAGGTCGCCTACACCGATGTTTGACAGCTCTGCTTTTTTTGTTGCGTTCGTATGTTTTTCTCTCATGTCGTTTTTTTCTTTTTAATTTTGAATGCTTTTAACTTGTAGTTTTTGAATGCTTTTCCTAATATGGAACTAACTAGGTTTGGTATTACTTTCAGTTTAATGTCATATTTGGCACAATTAGAACATAATTTGAGAACTATTTTTAAATATAACAATAATAATAACATCTTAATGAAAATTTTGCTAAAATAATAAAGAGGTTTGAAAATAGAAAAATACACATATTTTCTAACCACGGACTAGTTTGTGAATAGCAATAACTTAAAGAGCACAGTGATACTGCACTAAAATTGAGGACAAATTTGTGAAAATGAAACATTTTTGGTCTTTTTTGTTCTTGCCATTTTATTTTTATGGGTTATCTTATTTCTTCCGAGAAAGCACTGGGCCCCACGCGACCGTGTTTCCTGGATTGCTAAGTGGTGGGGCCCACCAACTATTGACCAACAATTTTGTGTTTCGATAAATGGACGGCCAGAACTGCTTTCTGCTCAAAGTTAAGTTTGACAACCGTTGGATTACTGAACTTCACGACAGATATCAGCTCAATACCCTGCCCCACCCTATAGGCCCCTCCCATTGGTGGACGCTAGGCCTCCAATCATACACAGTATTAGAGGAGCGAAGATTATGTATGCCCGAACTGCTTTAGTGCTTTTCATATGATAGGACCAGAATCATTATTAGTGCAAGATGGCGTTCTGATCGTTAATCATAACCGTAGAATCCGGGTTCAGATATATTTTCAAGCATTCGTTAATATAACTAAAGAAACTGATTATAACTGTTCCAGGTTGGCTAATTTTCTCTTTTCGTTGTCTGAAAATATTTTACCACATACTACCATTAGCCCTTACCTTACTTTAATTAGTTCACAGTTACATGTATTTGTTAGCAAAACGAGGTGGTGGGGTAGTTGAACTCCTTACTCAATATCGCCAACACAAGCGTGAAATTTGATTCAATTAAATTCAAATGGTTGATGAGAAAATTAGTGTGATTAGCTTAATCGGGTAGTTAAGAATAAGAATAATAATTATAAAATTATATAACAAATAAACATAAATATAAATATTTAACAGAACCAAGTAGGAGTAGGTTAGGTAGAGACGAAGGAAGTCTAAAAAACGTCAGGGAAACGCGGCAGGTTTAACGGAAGCGAGCGCTTGCTGTGACTTACAGCGCGAGCCAATAGTGTGTCGACACGCACGTGGTAGCTCAGAATATGAATAATATTCAAATTTAAGTAATGTAAGTAAAGTAGCAAGTATTTTGACACGCAAGCAGCTCAGATCAGATCGGATCAGATCAAATCAAATCAAATCTTTGTTTGTGAGAATTCAAAATGTAAAAGTAACCTCTCTTTTCCTCGTCTCTTAGGCTTGGGGGGCTTAGCAAAACTTTAGGGTTGGAAGACGGAGGAGATGAAGAAGAAGAAGAAGCACGCCAAAGGGCTAAGCCTAACCTAACGCTGTCTTTTTTTCTTTTCCTTTTGACTGCATGTGCGTTTGTGTTCTGGGGATCTGTGTCCCCTACCCTAAAATTCTCCTTTTCTTTTTGTCCTTTTCACTTCTTTATTAGATTCTTCTCTCTTTCATATGGAACTGAGGTTTTAGGAGTCTATCGTCTCATTCGTCTCAAAAGTCAATTCTCGTATTGTTATTAAATTTTAAATTTACTAATTTATTTAATAATTTTAAATAATCACAGTAGGCAAATTTGAAAAATATCAATTACGAATTTAATCAATTAAATTCATAATAATAACATGAAGAAAAGTTGTTAATTTCAATTATTAAAAGTTTGGTTTAATTATAAAAAACTTCGAGCGGATTTATTTTTAACTTTTTAGTTCGATTGATTAATTCATCAATTAATTGATGCAATTTCTTATAATTAAGTTTCAATTTTTTAACTTTTAATTGATTTTATAACAATTTAAAGCTTATTTATTTTTTAAACTTTAATTCTTTTATCTCAAGAGTAGTTCATAGCTACATGCTCTAATCCTCCAGCTACAAACCTCGCCCCGCCTCTACTGGATTTATTCCCTAGAGTACACTAAAATTTGAACTTTTCCTCCTGCTAGCACTTTAGGTTAAGAACATAAGGAGGCGTCTCTTGGAGCAAAAAGGTTGAATCCCCAATTCAAAGAGTCCCTCACACCTCGGCCTGACGAAGCAATTGGGAGGATGTAAATCAAGTACTCAGCGGCCCGCTAAGGGGGAGGTGAGCAACCCACAAGCCTATAAGGAGCCCACCCTCAAAACCCACAAGGGGCTCAAGAATGTTGCTCCCACACTGCAAACTGTGAGATTCAAACCTTACACTTTGGAGCAAATTTGCCCCTCAGGAATCAACTGAGCTACACCCTGCGGGCACGGAGGCGTCTCTCTATCTATAAGAAAGGTGTGTTCCGACTTGAAGTAAGAGACAAAGGATTTCACAACTGTGGTTTGGAGTGAGATTACTCTTTTTAACTCTTGATCCAACATTGATTCATTCTCATCGTTGTAGCACATAACATGTCTCATTTTTAGCAAATAAAGCATGGAAGGGCATAGCATGAATGCTTACGAAAATTAAGTCACGGTAGGTTAAAAAGGGTTAGAAAATAATTGTTTTAAGTAAAAATGACATTTTAATGTTTAAATACGAATTATATTAATTAAATTTGATTTAAATTAATAATTTGTTATAATGATTGAATTAGATTTATAAGATGAATAGAGTTATTACGTTAATTTTTTCAATTGAAGTTTAAGAAAATGGACATTAAGAAAATAAAATTATTTTAAAAATTAGGCAAAAAATTTAGAATGCTTAAATTATACATCAATTCTATATATTTTACGCTATTGCTATGTTCTCTTTGTTTTTATCAACCAGAACAACCAATGCAGATTTGACTTGAGACGACCCATCAAATGCATCCTTAAATCAAACCTAAGATCAACCCATGGCCTTATGATCTACATTTGACAAATTTTAGAAAGGAAAAGACACCGAGCCAGTAAATACTTGGTAGGCTGGCTGTTTGGCTGCTCCTACGACCCGCGAGTGTTCGAAGAACAAAACAAAACACCGGAGTCGAGTCTCCTTTTCTGGTCCCCTGTCATGTCTCCTCCTCCCTCAATTTTTCGTTTACGGAAAATTATTGACAGACATGTGGGGCTGAATCGACACGCACATGGAGTTATTGCGTCCAAACACAAAGCTTGACATAGATTGACGATGCTCGTCTCATTTCCCTTGCCTTCCCTTGCCTTTGCTTAGGACAAACATCAATTCATGTCAGATGTTGAATTCCTCGTTGATTCCAATGTATGCCTATGTCCCATAATTTCTAACTTCTTCTTTTAACTTTGTCATAAGTACTACTCTCATCATTCTCATTTATCACCATGCTTCCTCACTGTCATAATCTACTCAATGGCCTCGCTACATGGCTGTACTTTACTTCTTTTCAACGTCAAAAGGCTGCACTTCCCTTAAATTACCAATTACTTTCTCTGAGTGTGTTCTTATATAGAAGCAAGCACGAGGTGGTCAATCAAACCATCAAATTAATAATGACATTATTAAGATGAAAATAAATGCCTTTTCCATAATTGAAGATAATAATTAATAAAATACCGAGTTTAATAATTATCTGTTTAATAATTATCTGTTGATAACAGTTAAAAACGGTTAAATATTCACGTTTTAATATAAAAGATCAATTTTGAAATTTGAACATTGTCATTAATTCTTACAGATACTTTTCAGACATGCTTTTGTATTACAAACTTTTTTTTTTTTTGCAAATCCTTTGTTAATATTAGATGAGATTTTAGTATTGATTTAACCAGGTTAACATTGAAAATCATGAATCAGTTTGGTTCTGCCTGATTCTGACAGATAGGAACATCATTGCTTGGGTCCATGGATTGGCTGCTTCCTTCCGCTGCGATAC